>CATIWK010161294.1:0-22355 GCA_949634005.1 Mallotus japonicus
GTGGCGGGTCTTGAATAAGGGTCTGCCATACTGAGCAGGAGTTGGGATTTTACCCAACTGATTGGTTGAATTTGAGAATTTTTTTCGTTGTTTTTTTAGTTGGAGTGAGTTGAGAGTGAGAGATGAACTAAGAAAAAAAAAGAGAGGTCTGTAGTGGTAAGAATACAAGACAACACAACTGGAGAACAAAAGGAAGTTTCTTTCTTGGTAACCCAACTCAGCACAACAGGAGAAGAGTGAGATACCGTAAGTATTCACACACACACACACACACACACACACATATGTATGCTTAATCAACAATATTTTTGTCATTATTTATTAATTCCATTGTAGTGGAATTGTAGGAAAGAAAATCAGGATCAAAATGGAATCTTATTCCCTCAATATTACCAAAAGAATGAACATAAGCTTTCTCCTCTGTATTCCATTTATGTTTTTTGGACACTTGTAGAAAAAATACAAAATATCTGTCTATATAACTATTTATGTTAGTTACTATGTTAAAAGGAGCTGTTTATGGAATATTTTTTATTACATCATATTACACTTTTAAAAAAAATTATGTTTGGATGTTGAATTGGCTTAATTGGTGGCCAATCAATAATATATATTATAATAAAAACATTATACGTACGAAGAAACATTTTAATTTGGTAACGAAGCAATATTAGATGTAGATCAGGTGTGTAAAGAGCGTGAAGAATTAGCTAATGAAGCAGATATCAACAAGATTTAGAAATCGTTGATTTCAATTGGTTATATGCAAACATTCTCAAAATGTATGTGCAGAAACCAATCATAATTTTTTTGGTACAAGATTAAGCTTAAAGAAGAGAAGAGACGTAATTAAGCAGCTAGCGCTACAGCGAAACAGCTAAAATGCCTAAAAACACAATGACGAAATACAGATACTTCCAGAATAATGAGTTCCAGTTTGTGACCAATGTTTTCCAGCCGCCGCTCACATCGCAAGCACTGTTGGAGGAATCAAAATTCAGACTAGTACTGCTGATGACCAACGGAAACTGTACATCAACATCCAGCGTGCACACCACCTTAACTGTGTCGGTCTTTATGGGCCACGTCCACCCTGCATATTCGGCCCTGGCTTGCAGCTCCATGGTGAGATTCAGAGCCCCACAAGACGCATTATAATTATATCCATTACTGCTGGTGCTGGTGCTGGTGCAGTTGGTGAAGTGCAATGACGTATTAGTGAAGGCTACTTGGAGGTGTTGTTGGACATTATTTCCTTTGTGCACAAAGCTGGGAATTGGAAGAGTGGTGATATTATTGAGTGGCGGTACTAGGGAGGTGGCTAGGATTCCATGGTAGGAGATGGGGTTCCTATTAGGGTTGCGAAGGGATAAAACCAGATGCCAGTTTGCAGTTAAAGAAGAAGAAGAAGAATTAGTGGTAGTATTAATGTTAGCTAAGGAAGAAGAGCGGAGGTTGAAGTGAGGGGGGGTAGGCTGAAGAAGGATGAGGAGGCGGAGAATAGTAGGAGTAGCACAGATTAGTAATGCGAATGTTGCCACAAAAACAATGCCAAAGAGGCAGTCGCATGCTGAGGAACGGATGCCAGAGGTTGAGTCAGACTTTGGAATCATTCTTCTTCTTTTTTTTAATGTTTATCGATCACTACTCCTTTTATTATATGCAGGCCACAGAACTTCACTGCGGGTTAAGGAAAAGTGTCCTACTCCGTTTCTATTATATATTGCGATTTTTCCTAATCACATTACTATTATTACTATTATTATTATTAACCACTATCCATTGATAGGCATTTTTAATTTTTTTATTTATCAAATATATATAATACATTCACAATAAATAAATAAAATTTTATTATTGGTATTATTATTATTTTTATTATAGAAGGAAAGTAAATGAATAAAAAAAATAACGAATGCCAACACCAACATGCTATATATGTAATGTAAATACACCACGTTCTCCACTAAACTAAATATTGCGGTGGTTGTGGATGTGGTTGTGGTTATGGTTGTGGTTGAGATACAAATTCATCCCATGTCAGGTTAATCCAATCCTCTATTGTCCAGTTAACCCAAGCTCAGCGCACTTAATCAACCTTACAATATGTCTTTAATAATAACAACACAATTAAAAACAAATATGATTCTCAAAAATATATATTTATATATATAAATTGTTACTTTGTATGAAGCAATTGGCTCTATTTATTATTTCTCCAATAATTTATGCCTACAAAAATTTAAAAAAAAAAAAAATTCTCATTTCCATTTCACTAGGCTTATATCCATTCTTTTCAATAATATATGTGTCAGTGTGTGTGGAAATATCTATTAATTTTTTTTTATTTTTTGAGTAATATTGTTTCTAACATAATAATTGCTAATATACCGAAATGAAATAGTTAGAAAATATATGGTAATTGGCCTGCCTAAGGTAGTAATAAATCTTGTAATACTAAAACAGGACTCAAATAAAATCTATGTATTTCTATTTATTTTTTTCTAATAAAATTTGAAAACTAGATCGATTCCGTAATTAAAATCAATGGTCATTCAATTAGAGATAATAAAACGCGACGCATAAATCATCAAAAGGAGTAGATGTAAAAGTGTATATCATTTTTATATTTTGAAGCCAAATTAAATATATATGCTTTTAATTAGAGACTATATAACCTTATATTATATATGTATAACATAAATAACCATTGACCTCTCATGGCACATATTTTTGATAAAATAGATTAGATTAGAAGAAGCCTTTTGTTCCTCCATTGTGTGAAGTCTAAAATTAGGAAGATAAGTAAAAATCTAACATCAGATATTGGATTAAGAGCAGTAATGTAGATATTGTAACTGCTGGTCAATTCATTCATACTTTCTATGTTTCAAGAGTAAAAGGAATCTTTGGCAGAGACAAAAGATGTAGGGTAGAGCTCCCAATGCTATTCCCTTTCAGCTCTCTTCATTTTTCTTTCTTTCATCATCACATCCTATCCTTATAAAGGTGTATGTATATATGCAGTTTAATTTAAATTTTAAAAGGGAAAACTTTCTTCTCTATCACGATAGGCCGGCAAAGGCAACCATTTCAAGTTTTATATATATATCATTACGATGATTCAAAGGGCCTCCATCTCTTTCTCCATCATTCAGGAATATGTATCTTTCTAAGCCGCCGTAGTAAATTTAAACACAAAGGAATACAATGCAAGACAAGAAAATAACAGTATGCACGTCCATAGATTGCTGAGGAATCGACAAAGTAGTATGCTGTACTTTAAGAGAGAACGACAACCACTTAGATGAACCAGAGGACACGAAATAAATAAAAATAATAATAATTACAAGGACAGCTTAAAAAAAATAATAATAAAAAAAAGACTGTCAGCTCAAATTAAGTGAGCAACCTTTCCCTGCACTCATCAGCTTCCCTGTCCCCTTGGTAGATAAGAATTCAACAGTTAAAGCCATGCAGGAAACATGGAAGAATTTCTCCTTGCTAGGCCAAGCTCCCGCTTCATATTTACTTCGCAAAAGCATTTCGATATTCAAATTCACAATCTTTTTGCTCCACTCATCGCTTATATCTTTAAACACCCCATTTTTAATGGGGCGAACCGAGTCCCTGTCTAATGTTACCTTCAACATTTCCTGACTTGTCTTTGCAACAGGGAGACTAATTTTTTCCAACACCCTCCCTGAGATGATGGCTTTTCCATAAGAGATGGAAATTTGGACATGGTCGATGACAAGGGTTGCCTTGCTGTTGGTATTATTCACAAGGAATTCTATGTCGTAGTTTGCAGCAAATTGTGAATCAGACAAAGTGATGTCGGACACAGAGAGGGAGTTGAGTGCAAAAGTGGGATCATCTGGATTGATGACAAGCCATGCTATGATGCTAACAAGGCTAATTATAAGAAATAACATAACCAGTACCAGCATCAAACGGGAAACACAGTCACGGGAATTCCAAGATGATCTAATAGGTCGGGCGGCATCAGAATGATCAAGGTTGTTATATATTTCCAGGGTCTGGAATGGAGGCATTTGTCCATAGCCGTAGGAATCGGAACTTGGAGGGTTGTTAGGATGATCCATATATTCTTTGGTAGGCTAAGCTTCTTGTCTTTCAGAACAGAGAAGATATGGAAACATTAATATCATTGATAAATATATAGAACTTAGAACAAGAAAGAGGCTTAGAAAACCATCAAAACAAGAAAAAAAACAAGACGCGTAGGAGAATATTCCATCGCGTTGATGATGATTCTCAGCAAGTACAGCGTCCCTGCTGTGAAGCTTCCTTTCCGAGTCTTGTCATTTACCGATGGCAACGTCACTCGGAGTCCGTCACATTTTTTTTTACCACTGACGCAACAGGGAACAATTTCAAAATTTACCGTCGCTCTTATAGAAGGCCTTTTTTCTTTACTTCATTTGGAGATCGACTCTAGTTTTTGGGATGCATGGAGCGTTTCAAACTGGGAATTTAGGATACTTTCACTTTCTTTGCTAGACATATTCGGTTGAAATTAGAGATCTTAAAAAGGTTTTACAAATAATTTTACTACTCCTTAGCCAAAGACACTTATCATTTCCAAATCTTAGAAAAAATTTTGATAAATCTTTTAAAAACCACCAAACACATTTTTAAGTTACCACAAGTGATAGTGTATTCTGATTGGATCCAGACAACCAGTTTGCGTTTTATCTCCAAGCCAAAAGCCCTGCAGGTAACAAGGCAATGCGTGTGTTTTTAGAATGTTGGTCCTTCTCAAAGGTAAAAGGGCTAGTCACTTGCTATTACCCTTTTATATGCAACCAAGCATAACCGCCACTTTAACTCCTAGACTAATACAAGTCTTTATAATGCTTCCTCGATCCTGCTTTCCTAGTAAAATGTAATCTTGCCCCTGATAAATATTCGACAAATGAAACATGCATGTATAGATGGATAAATCCCTTCCCTAAGTTGTCACCTCAGTGAACCCAGCACCCTTAATATGAGAAGATCAACAAATTTGACATCTTGACCAGAGCCACGTTGAACACAAGAAACAAGACCAAAGCAGTTCATACAGCATTTCTTTGTCACTGTACCCTCTGGTGCACAATGGCCAACATATTACTATAATGAAGTTGTTTATAGTTGCACCAAAACCTAATATTCACCAATTAGCACAGCATATCCATTCATTTAGCTAGGAGACAAATGATTTGTATGGTCGCTATGTACAAAAACGACATAAAAAAAAGGAAGACCATGCCTGTTTGTTCTCTTAAAAACCCAATGGAACTTGAATGAGGACAAATCATCTAACAAAGAAAAAAAGAAAAGCCTAGAATAACTAGACAGATACTCGTATACATATGACAAGAAGTGCTTACCATGGATATCATGATTCATGAACTCCGTCCACTGTCCTCTATCATCATTCCTTTAAGACTCTTTGCCAACCAGATAGCTGTCTCCCTTGGGGAGACCTTATCTTTGCCAAAAGGTTTCAAAACAACTGCAAGCTCTTCCAATCTGCTTTGCTCCAGCAGTTCAGCAGACAATTCTAGAAGCCCTTCAAGTGCCTCTGCCCTCTGTCTAAAGGACTTGACATCTAAAGTTTCCTTTGCAGGTGCTTCCTCTTCTGTAATTAGGGAGCTGGGTTTTGTTGTCTCAGAAATATCTGATTTTGAGACTGAAGGATTCAGATTTGTCATATCCATTTCCTTTGAGCCAGAATGATCCGAAAAATTTGATTTTAAAGAATGATCTGAGATATTTGATTTCAAACTCATAACTTCCGAGCAACTCGAGGATTTAACAGGAGTGGTCATGTTTCTCACCTCCAACTCATCCCTTACGACATTTAGTAGCTTTCCAACATCCACGTTTTGAACTCCCATCTCCACAGTTTCCATAACTGGTTGTTCACTCCCAACACGAAAACTGCTATGCCGTATAACATGTATGACATCATCAAAAGCAGGAGGGAGATGTGAAGCAGTTGATTTCTCAACTGTTGGGTTTTGCAAAATAGTTCCTTTCTCTGGCTGACAAATTTTTTGGTTTGTTAATATTCCCGAGGCAATGGAAGGAGAAGTTTCTGGAACTAATGAAAGAAGTTCTTTTACAGTGAACTTGTCATCCTCAATAGATGTAGATGTAATATCCGCTTGAAGCACAGCATCAGGTCTACTGCTAGACCTACCTAAAAAGGTATCATCTTTTCTACAAATTGCTGTTTCTTCGGAACTGGTGACTGATTGATCCAGAGATGCACTTGTACTCAATTTTCCATCACCAGAAGAAGTATTCTTCAAAGGATCAGAGACAGTCTCAGACGTTTCAACAGAATGAACTACAGATTTATAACCATATCCATGGCTCTCCCCTGATACATTTTTAGATGACCTCGGATGCAAAAGGGAAGCAAACGAGCCACTGGGTCGATGTAATTCCAAGTTCTCAGTGCTAACAGTCTCACCATTAGGAAGTGTCTGTTCTGTCATGTCACTAAATGGTGTTGTTGCATCATCACAAAGCTCGAATGCTTGAACAGACATTGAAGATGAAGCAGAATTACTGCTATCTGTTTGCACTCCTCGGGAACCTCCAACTACAGCCTTATGAGACTCTTCTGTGACCACTTTCGAATAATGCATCTGGTGCACATCAGGCGATTGATAATGAGTATTTTCAGGTTCTCGGTTTGTCTCAGTTGGACTTAACTTCATGGTGTTAGTGATGCCATTTGGAGCATCCATTACCACTTGCCTCGTGCGTCCTGGAAATGAACATCGCCTAACCAGATTGGAAGGAGGAGTTCTTTGTCTTGGCTTCATAGGAAGCCCATCATCAACATTCTTTAATGGACCAGATGGAGGAATACCATCATATCTCGGTTTAGTCTTTGGCATGGAGTCAAGTACTGGTAACTGTAAACCCATGCTTCCAGTATTAGCGACCATATTGACACATGTAGCAAACAGGGAAAACAAAAATTGTTTTGATCATACCTGGTGCTTCAGAGGATGAGATCCCTGAATCCGTTTCGCAGAATCAAAGGCTACCTTTGCTGGAGTAATGTTTGGTGCATCTGCATTAGACTTCAAACCAGGAGTAGACGCATTGTGTTTAAGGAATTTGGCAGATGATTCGGTGTGGCTTCTTTGTGAACCTCCAGCCTTCACACGGTTGCCTCTCATTGGGGAACTGTTTTCTCTAGCTTTCCCTTCCTTTAAGGCCATCATAATACTTTTAATGGTCTTGGGTTGCTTTGATTCAATGTTAGATCCATGTTCATCATGATAAGCTTTTATGACCCTATGTTCATCCATTTTCACAGTGTATATAGAAGGGCTATTTTCCTCACTTGTAATGGACTCCTCATTAACATCTTCATCATCAATAGAAGCTAAATCTGTATCAGTGGCTTTGTGATTACAACTTGAGACTATTCCTGTAACATTTCTATCACTTGAAAGCAAACTATCTTTATCACTACTAGAACTATTGCTGTTCAGGCTCTCAGCCATATTTTTCCGAGAATCATGACTATTAGAAATGGGCTTCTCAGGGGAAGAAGTTGTTGTGGGAGTGAAGGATGGACGATATTGATCAACATAAGGCTGCAAATAGGGATGCTTTAAAATCTCGGATGCCTGGCCAAGAGTTTTTCCAGACTGTTAAATGTGAAATCTTGCCAGCAGGAATTCCTGAAGTTGAGATAAATATTTAGGAAGACACTTACATTAGGCCGATGCTCAGGGTTCTTTCTCAGCATGCCTTTGATCAGTGTTTTCCTGAGCATGAAAAAGATAAACTATAAGTGACATGCAGCTATCCAATGGTAAATAATTAACCATATTTGCAATAACACCCAGCAACACAAGAAGAAACAAAGATACATGTAATGATTTAGCTATCCAAGTTCCCTAAGGTGCAGCGCAAATTAACAGATTCAGAAGAAACCAGCTTTGCAATTGAGGCATCATTTGAATTTCCTAAACATTGTATGAGATTCCTGTTGATATCAGGACTTCAGAGGAAAAAGATAAGGAAATATGAAATGCAAATTGTTGAAGGTTCTTACAAATGCAAGTTGGTCGACATTGTGATTAAGTATTAGAAATGCTTTTAACTTTCCCATGATGCATAACAGAAATAAGTGATCCGCATTTATACTAACAACTAGAAAGGAAAAAAGCAAGACAAAAGTGGCTGTTGTCTAAAGAGCCACCTAAGCAATCAACTACAATATAATATTTGACATAATTGATTACATTTAAATCATATTTTGCGAGGTCCAATAACCTCCACTGAATGGCAGATCCACATGATTGGCAGAAGAAACTAATAACAAAGACATGTATTGTAAAATTCTTGTAATCCAAGCAAAATAACTGCACCAACAGTAATTTCACAAAGTCTGACATGATAACAAATTAAAAAAAGAAACATTTTGAATTTCCATAGCTCCAGCAACAAACGCCAAGGAAGCTTTTCTATCAAACATATATTTAGTTCTAGCAATGTTACCATCACCAAGTGGGGTGTTCGGTGTTGCTACAAACAGCAATTGATTAGTGACCTTACTGGAAAAGTATTAAGAAAGCTAAGTTCTATAGTAATGCATGGAGACTTACAAGGCTGGAGAGTAGCAGGAAGGCAAAGGGCCAATTGATGAACGATTTATCTTGCTTATCAATCCTGCCATGTCCTGCATGACATATGGAGGCAATTAGTAAGTGAAAGAATGTTGCAAAAACAGGTATGTTTATGTAGAAAAATTAGTCAGTTCAAGAAACCCTTAATGACAAACTTAACATAAAACACTTAAACCATCACATATTACCAAAAAAGTGAACTCCAACATTTTAGAGTGAAATGTAAAAGCAGACGAGACCTAAACTTCTTGCTAAAGTAATTTTTCTTTCATCAGTGAAAACTTGCATTCTTTGTTACACCATACAGAAGGTAAGCTGCTATTAAATGCCATTCCGTTGTGTTGCATAAATGTGAAGCTAAAATGAAGAACATCAACAATAAATAAGGATACTTCATGTGGCAATTACACTATAAAAGTATATGTTAATGGTGACTAAAATTGACGGACGATTCCTCAATTAATCATAGATCATACACGTTCAAAATATCGTAAAAAAAAAGACCAACATATAAACATATTGTTGAACAAGAAGCAACAGTTAAGAAACATTTTCAGAGAAAAACAAGAGAAACTATTGAAAATAAAATAAACATGGGAAATCTTACAAAAGCTTTGAAAGCAGGCCGATGAGCAGCCATCTCATACATGCAGCATCCTGATCAATCACAAATCATTTCAGCCACAGAGAGAGAGCGAAAGACAAAGAGAGAGTTAACAGAAATAGTCCAGGAGGCACATACCCAGAGACCAAATATCTGATTTGAAACCATAAGGAATATCTGCAAGGAGTTCAGGGCACATATAATTGGGAGTTCCAACTACCTGCGCACAATGGCATAAAAGTTTCATTGCAGTGATGCCAAAAATTATCATTTCTCTTACTTGACTTAATTATGAAATTTATTGGCACATCCACAGTCAAGGGAAAAACACTTTGTAAAGAAGGAAAATTACTTGAAATGTAAACCTCAGATAAATTTTATTATCTGATATTTATTGTTGGAAGGGCAGTTGGCACATAGTTGAGAAGTGATAAGTTTTAACATAATACAAGATATCCTGTACTTCTGTTTTAACACTGGTTGTTATGCAAGAAGATATTATGATTGGGAAAAGCCATTTGATTTCTGAACCAAAAATAATATCATCAGTAAATCATATTGTTGGATTTTCTTTTCTTAACAAGATTTTATTTAAGTCCTCAAAGAGGATACATCATACACACGCTGTAGCTTAATTCATAATGCTTGAAAAGCTGAAGTAATGATTGAAACAACTAAAGTTTGTCAGTATGAATTTCAAGTGCACTTAGAAAGAGAAATAGAATGTTGCAAAAACCTCTGAAAACAAGAATTGTTTAGCATCTATGTTTCCTATAGCTCTGTGTAGTTTCAATTGTAAGGATTTCATCTTCCTGGCAATGAGTTTAAAAAAAAAAAAAAAAACACATTTACCGATGATGCCAAGTCGTCTGCTTTCAAAGTCTTGGCAAGTCCAAAATCCCCTAAATATGACAAAGAAAAAAAAAATCAACAAAGCAGCCAAAATGCAATTAAATGATAAGTACATGTGACCAAAAGAAGCTCACCAAGACGAACATCCTGGTCTTTGGTAAGAAAGATGTTGGAACACTGCAAAGAGAGCAGCTAAGTTATTAAGGGCAAAAGATATAGAAATGCATCAGCCGAAACTCAAAAGCAAACAAGTATTCCAGAGACTAATTCACAAACCTTGAGGTCGCGATGCAGAACAAAATTAGCATGTAGATACTTAACAGCTAAGAGTAATTGGATATGTAAAATGCTAGAAGAGTACCTTCTCAACCCATGCTTCCTTGAATTCTACAATATAAGGGTGTTGAATTCGGGCAATAAGAGCCATCTGCCATTAAGAAATTTGTTGATTTAGTTTGATTTGATATGATTTTGAAATACATGTAAAGTGAGAAATGGAATGGAAAAATGCAGATAATGGAAAAAAAAGAAGTTGGGTTACTGTGCAGCTTGCGAATATGAGTGTTATACTCTGTTTTGTTTTGTCATAATAGAGTCTTTGTCTAATTAATTTGTCTACCTTCTCTTTGTTGTATTTATATTTGCACTATGTATCTTTGAAACACATCAATCAAATATATATTACAAGCTCAATTCCGCACCACCCCGAAACTTTTACAATAACTAGCAGCGCCGCTCTCGTTGTGAAATTTACGGTTACAGAAATCATACATCTAAGGAATGTCGTAGGCGTTATCAATGCAACACTAAATTCACTCAAGCCAACAATGTGTAGTCCTTTTATATATAGGTAAATTCCAACAAAAAGAAGTTTTTAATTAGAATTCCTTTTGCAATCCTTTCCTACATACAAAGGATTAACATCTGTTAGCTTAAAGCAAATCATGTTAAAAAAATATGATGTCTGAGCCCTGGTTCGAACCGGGGACCTCTAGTGTGTGAGACTAGCGTGATAACCAACTACACCACCCAGACAACTCTATTCATTTGTTCAAATTGGAAGCCAAAAAATTAGCATCTCAATCCATGAAACCAGAATTCATGTCGGCATCACATGATTACTCCTCTAAAATAGCTGCAACCAGATGATAATTCTCATTAGAAATTCCATTGACCACCGTATATCAATATACACAAAACAAGGTGTAGTAGTAGTGTTGGCCAAGTTGTCAAATTGGCAGGAGCAAAGGTATAGGTAAGCAAGAACTTGAATCTAAAATAATAGTAGAAAGGATGATGATGATGATGATGATGATGATGAGATGAGTGCATCATCAACGTAGTAAATAAAGGTGCATTTACGTCATCCTTTATCCATGCATGTGATAGGCCATATCTCCAGCTCAAATCTTAACAGATAAGACACACACTCTCTGAACTTGTGCTTTTATTTTTGCTTCCAATGAACCCCCTAGAAAGCTGCAACCATACTTCACCTATCAATATTGGTGAGTAAAGCCCCATACATGCAAAGCCAAAGAAATGTGTTTTTTTAATTATTATTAATTAATATTTTAAGATTTGACTGGATTGGGTTGCTTGTTGGCGTTATGTCTCTTTAGTTCACACGCTACAAAGACATTAATCACACGCACTCTGCCAGCAAAGCATAGAAGTGTTTATGTATCACGTTATAGCCAACTTCAGGTAGCATTCTGGCAAAAGTGAAAGTATAGGTAGCAAAATGACCAATCGTGGCAAGTTCAGGGAGCTGCATATGTATTATGCCAATAACTTTATTAAAAACTTAACTTCCAAATATCTATTAATTAAACAAATATATAATAAAAAGATAAAATAATAAAACAATGTTAATAACTAACTTTAGTGGAAAATAGTGGTAGAACCCTAAACCACAAATCTAAAAGTCATTCGACTCACTTATTTATCCAATGATTGCCGGTTCCTAAGAGCTAAGCTTCCACCGAGCTACCAGCTGCAGTCAGTCTCATATTCAAATATTTACTGGCGGTTCCTAATAGCTAAGCATCAACCGAGCCACCGGTCCTAGTAAATGTTCAATTAAAATACGCCTGAGAGCTATGCATCAACCGAGCCTTTCAATACCATACGCCTGAGAGCTATGCATCAACCGAGCTTGACAATTAAATTTCTCAACAAGGGCCCGACTCAAGAATCATTGCTTGTGTGCACACAAAATTATTTAATACTAGCATACACAATTAATAATAAAAGCAAAGGACAAATAAAAATGCTTTACTCAATATTAGCAGCAATAATAAAAATAAATTATTAAAAATAACCAAAATTTTAAATGACATAGTAAATCCTCAATATCGATATTATAAATCTTATGAAAAGAATAAAATAAAATAAAAAGTAGAATTCTCTTCAAATATAATATCGATATTATAAAATCCTCAATATCCATATTATAATATAATAACAAGAAATTATTAAAGATAACCATAATCTTAAATGACATAGAAAATCCTCAATATCAATATTATAAATATTCATAAAAGAATAAAATAAAATAAAAAGTAGATTTTTCCTCAAATATATTTCTCTTTAAATTCATCAATCAACTAAATATATATTTATATATTCATAATGCACCATATCACACATTTCAACATATTAACTTACAAGTGGAGCGAGCAGGCTGACGTGTCTCGTCTGCCTAGTTCCCGATGTTTCCACTCCGGTATACTTTATAATAAACAATATATACATAATTAATAATTAATAAATAAATTACTAATAACTCTCTAAAATTTTAGAAAAATTATAAAAATGATGGAATAAAAGAAACTGACTTACGAACGCCCTAAAATATCTATTTGAGGCTAAAAGGAATATTTTTGCCAAATTAAACTAATTTAACATAAATAAAATAATTTATGCCGAAATCAATTCGAAATTTTTATCTCATTATCCATAAGGATTTTAGTTCGCTCTAGTTATGGAAATTGATCACCACAATTTATTCTATTTTAAAAAACTAATTCCACAATTTTTTTTGGATTGGTCCCGTTTCACTATGTCTACGGGTGGGGACCCGCTAGATTTCTCACCGGAAACGCGTCACTTGACCAAAGTGAACATACCAGTTCATTGACCACAATCAGTAGAACACAATTACAGCCTCAAAGCATCATAATATGTACAGAATTCACATATTAGAAAATTAAAGAGAAATTACTAAAAAATTCGTAGAAAATTAAAATGATCGAGATCGGATGTGTGATTGATGGCTATGGACTCCTGGTGATGAGAGGAACATGCTGGAAGTGATGTTGGTGTCAAATTACACATAGTTTTAGGTCCTTAATTTGCATGCATTTGTACATTTTAAATAGCATTTAGTATAATAAAAGCATATAGAATTAGATACTTTTAAGTTTTGTTTATTTTTGATAGGGAAAATGAGTTAGGAGGTGAATTGGTGAAAATGAGAATCAGAAGAGGAATAAAAGAAGGAGAATGAAGCAAAGTAGCCTACTGTCGAGATCGTGACTGGAAGCGCGATTACGGGAATGTCAAATGCCAGCCCCAAAGTAATGTCGAGCCTTTTACGATCGCGTCTCATGTACGATTGCGGATTCCTATTAGCCAATGCTTCTGTTGCAAGTGCGGCTTATATGCGATCGCGACCCTTTCACGAGAGACCCTTCTATCAAAAGTGTTAATTTTGCACGATCACGGGCAGCACGTTTCCAGCACAGAACATGCTGATGTGTATTGATTTAAAGAAAAATCTAAGGGAGGTGAAAGGACATGTTCTAGAAGGGGCTAAAAAGGATAAAAAGGCCACGAATTACTTGGGGAAGGGAGATACATTTTTTACACACATACTCTCTCACTCACAAAAAAGACACCATATAAGCAAAGGGAGGAAGAAGAGGAAAGAGGAGAAAAAAAAGCTGAAAGGAGGAAACCCATTTGAAGATTCAAGCTCGTTTGGATAACATTTCTCATTCTCTTTCTAATTCTAGTCTCTTTCTTGTATTTTGAATATTGAATGATGGTTTATTTAGCAATGAGTGGCTAAGTTCTTGAATATTGTTGGGATTTTAAGACCCATTGGATTTAATGTTATTTTAATGTTTATTATTGCTTCTTAAATGCATATTGTGTTTGTTGATTTGATTGAATGTTATATTGTGGCCGTATATAACTTTAGTTTAGATTTATGCAATAAGAGTTAGTAGATCTAATAGACCCACAAACACATGTTAGATTAATTAAATGTCTTGAGAAAACTTAGTCTAATCTAATTCTCTTATGGGTTTTGCTTACTTCCTTGCATGCTTGACATGGGTTTATATTCATGGTGATGATGAGAATTAAGCTATATTTATGAATCTCATTTGATTGAAGCTCGTGGGTTTGAGTAGCTACTTGAGAAAGAGTACAGGGAAGGCCATAATTGATGTGCATGAAGGAAAGATTACATTAAGAGTTGGTAATGAGAAGGTTGAATTCACCATGTCTAAGTTGATGCAGCAGCCCTTATATCAGAAAGAATCATGATGAGAGTTGAGGTGGTGGATGATTGTGTAAGAGAAATACAAGAAAAAATGGAGTTAGCAAAGAATATTGAAGATGAGCAGCTTGAAAAAGAGGAAGGGGATCATATTCCTAAACTTGAACTCTTGATTCGAAGTGATTCACCAACACCTCCATCTATAGAAATGCCCCCTCAACTAGAGCTTAAGCCATTACCTAGCCACTTGAGGTATACTTTTCTTAGAGAAGGGAACACACTCCCCATTATCATCTCTAATAAACTCACTAAAGAACAAGAGAACCAAGTTTGTGAAGTGGTAACAAAGAGGTGGAAGGCAATGGGATGGCAAATTTCAGACATCAAAGGAATCAGTCCATCCTTTCTCATGCATCATATAGGAATGGAAGAAGGGCATAAGGCAACAGTTGAATGACAAAGAAGACTCAATCCAAATATGCAAGAGGTGGTGAAGAGGGAGATAGTTAAACTATTTGATGCAGGGATAATTTACCCCATCTCCGATAGCAAATGGGTGAGTCCAATTCTATGTGTTCCCGGATGAATTCTTGTTTGCTGTTGAGTGTGTAGAGCCTTCGTGGTATGCAGACATCACAAATCATTTAGCTTGTGGAGTGTTGCCACAAGAGCTGACATATTCGTAGAAGAAGAAATTCCTTTATGAAGTTAAGCACTACTGGTGGGATAATTCAATTCTCTATAAAGTGTGTGCTGATGGCCTTATGAGGAGATGTGTGCCTAGTATAGAAGTCACTTCCATACTCACATATTGCCATAGCTCTCCATATGGTGGCCATTTTGGAGCATCTAGGACAACCTCAAGAGTGCTTGGAAGTGGATTCTATTGGCCTACGTTGTTCTAAGATGCAAGGGAATTTATTCAGAGGTGTGATAATTGCTAAA
This sequence comes from Mallotus japonicus, assembly GCA_949634005.1. Taxonomy (NCBI): domain Eukaryota; kingdom Viridiplantae; phylum Streptophyta; class Magnoliopsida; order Malpighiales; family Euphorbiaceae; genus Mallotus; species Mallotus japonicus. The sequence goes on from CATIWK010161294.1 coordinate 15,581, forward strand.
GAATGGGGAACATCATAAGGTGTGATGAAATGCCACTTTCTAACATTCAAGAAGTAGAGATTTTTGATGTTTGGGGAGTGGATTTCATGGGGCCTTTCCCCTTCTTCCTATGGAAATCACTATATTCTTGTTGGTGTAGATTATGTTTCAAAGTGGGTGGAAGCCATAGCAACACCAACTAATGACACTAGAGTGGTTGTTAAGTTTTTGAAGAAAATCTTTGCGAGATTTGGTGTCCTAAGAGCATTGATCAGTGATGGAGCATCATACTTCTACAATAAACAACTTGACATGCTTTTAAAAAGGTACGGAGTTCGTCATAGAATAGCAATGCCATACCATCCTCAGACCAATGGCCAAACTAAGATAACCAATAGAGCTTTGAAACAAATCTTAGAAAAAACAGTAGGAAGTTCAAGGAAGGATTGGATAGCAAAACTTGATGACACTCTATGGGCTTATCAGACAGCTTTTAAAACACCAATAGGCATGTCTTCATATCAATTGGTGTATGGAAAAGCATGCCACTTACTAGTTGAACTTGAGCATAAGGCATATTGGGCAACCAAAGCCTTAAATTTTGATATGAATGCAGCTAAGAAGCAAATATTATTGCAGCTCCATGAACTCGATGAACTCTGACGCTTAGCTTATGAAAATGCCAAGTTACACAAAGAAAGGACTAAACGTTGGCATGATAGAAAGATTGTTCTTAAAGCTTTCAAAGAAGGTGATCTAATTCTCTTGTTCAACTCAAGACTATGATTATTCCTAGGCAAGCTCAAGTCCAAATGGAGTGCACCTTTCAAGGTAGTGCAAGTGTATGCTCATAGTGCTCTTACAATGGAGAATGCAAGAGGAGAGCAATTCAAAGTCAATGGCCAAAGATGCAAACCATATCAGGAGGGAATGATAATGAAGGATAAGGGTGCACTCCTTCTCCACCTCACTAATTGAAGATATCCTTGAATAGTCAAGCTATAGACTGTAAATTTAGCATCCTTATAGTTTGATTTTTTTTATTGTTATTTTCATTTATTGTTTGCATAGTGTTTGTTTTATTTTTTTATTTTTGTTTTTTATCTAGTGTTTAAATTTATAATTTATTAAATGTTTTATTGAAGTTGTGATCTTAAAGTAGAGGGAGTTTAGAGCTAATGTGAAAATCTTGGCATTTTATTGGCTGCAGGGCAAAATCTATGACCGCTACAATTCACACAATCGCTCAATCAGATTCCAGGAAATTTCCACGATCGCGTTATAAGTCGCAATCGCTAATCGGCAGCCATTTCCAAGCTCGACCTTCTATTGCAATCTCATTAAAGTTCACGATCATGTCTTTCTTGCATCAAAATTCCCAGGCCTTCTGTCGCGATCGTGTTATTTACTTAGTAGGCACGTGCAAGCCACTCATGCACACATAAGTACTATAATCTTTATTTATTTATTTATTTTTATTTATTTTATTATTGACTTATTTTATTTTTATTTGTGTAGTAGCCAACCTAGTTTTAGAGTTTCCAAAACTCTATCTAAACATCACTTTCACTTTAAAAAAACATCACTTTTGAGAGAAAAAAAAAGGAGACTTAATAAAAAATAGAAAAAATTGCACAATTGGTGTTTGGACTTTCTGAATTTTGTTATTTTGGTGTCTCAACTTTTTTTTAATGATTAGGTGTCTGAACTCATAAATTTCATATCAAAGAGGTGCTTCTGACCAGCACATGGTGGCCTGATTGGTGAGTAAGTGGCGGTGGGACCCATATTTCCCTGTATCAGCTACCACTTCAGGTGCCATGTATGCAAGAAAGATAAATTGACTAAAATAACCCTAAATATCCCCTCTTTTAATGTTTTATTCTCTCCTTACATGAACTATTCTCTTCCTCATGAAATTAGGAACTAGGTTACTGAAAAGAAGAAATTACAGAAGGAATAATGGCACTGAGACGAAGACATCGACCACTAAGAAATAAAAAGAAGAAGAATGGAAACTAAAATCTGATGCCCATGTGGTGAACGATGCATCATTAGGATGTCTTGGACACAAACAAATCCTGGTAGAAGATTTTGGTCACGCGAGAAAGCTTTATGCAACAGGACCTTTGAATGGGTTGATTCTCCATTATGTGATAGATCAAGAAGAATCATCTATGGTCTTTTGAAAAGCAAGTCAAGGTTGGAGACGCAGTTGTAGAGGAGCAAAGCTAGAGAAAAATATTTATGGCTGTTGGTGATTGTGTTAGTTGTTGTGATGGTTGTCTATAGGTAAGAAATGGAATCTGCAATTTTCTTACAGGTTGTGGTTTCTTTGTGATTGTTAAGAATGTAGAAAATGAAAGTAGTTTGGGTGGGGCTTTAGTTTAGATTATTGTGGGCAATTGAAATCACCTTCTATGGAATGTACTTTTTGTAGTAATGTATTCAATGTATTCGATGAAATGAACACCCTAATTTTGTCAAAACCTTTTGCAATTTACTTGTTTCACTTTGGTTCAATTGTTTATCTTGTTCAAAACAGTAACTGTGTTTAATATGATTTACTTAGATGTTCAAGAACCTGATTTGAACTTATTAGACAATATCAATAATTGACGAAGATAAGCAAGAACACAAAGAAGTTGATGAAAGTAAGTAGCCAATAAGATCTGCTTACTCCACTTGCTTATCTTGAATGCACATACCACCTGCTTAATGTGTAATTGAAGTGTTGATCGAATGAAATCATCATTTTGCACTATAAAAAAAATTGCACTACAATATATAAATAATGTGGTTTAGGTATGAGCAGAGAAAAGAAACAATTAGTGAAGAGCAAAACAACAAACTTGTTGCTCCTAAAACTCAATACTTTACTTAAAAACTAAAATGAGTTTTTCCATTTGATTCTACACAGTTCATTAATAATGGAAACTAAACAAAATATTTTGTTTGACTTGTTTTCACAATTCCGAATCACATGACAAAATACAATTAACCAAGTTCAATTAACAAAATACAATCATCCAAGTTAAAATATATATTAAATCAGTATTTTGACTTTGCTAATAACTGCATATAATCCTTAAGTGGTGTGGCTAAATATTCTTGGATTTTTCTCCCTTTCCTTTATGCATATCATCACTATCATTATTGTTGTCTCTTGCTGCCTTTACTATACTTTTTCCTGATGTTAACTTGAGCTTCTTATTCTTCCTTGCCTAAACAAAGTGAATGCAACACATATTACTCATCAAAACTACTACTTCAAAGCAATTATAATAAAATAAATATAACCATTTATCACTTGAAGTTGATTCGATGTGATGAAGTGTTTGCCATTTTTATGAAAACCTTGTTGCTTCTCTGTCATAAGGCTAGGTTCATGTTCATTTCCTATTCTGACCCTACCACCATGCTTAATGATTCTTTTGCTTGGTGTTTGGGACTGCAAAATAATCCATTAATTAATTAAGCACTTAAATAATAATGTACAATGACAAAAAGTTTAAATTTATCATATTAAGGATGCCTGTAGATGATCTAAAATCTGTATAAATCCTACAACCTATTGCTGGGTTCTTATGCATCAAACTAATGATGTTGTAGCCACTGTATATGTTTTTTTTTTTAATAAAAGTGCTGAAAATATTTGTTACTTTAAGGGAAAATGTCTGAATCATCTTTGAATGATGAAGCAGCTACTTCGACATTATCACTACCCAAATTCAGATTCTCAGATACAATATTATCCTAAATAGCATCAACATTTTCCATTAGTATTAGTAATTAAGACCTGTAATTGAAAATTTTAAAACTTTTTTGTTATAAAACCCATGATGGACCTGAACTATATTTCCTTAACATTGGCTGACAGTTTCAGACCTCTTTATGCCTTTCCCACCCACAACTGCAATGATAAATACATGACTGAATGTATTTATAAACCAGTAATAAAAGAAGTAAGACATATAATAAACCTCACTCACTGAAAGTTTTCTTAGTCCTGCACCAAATTATAGTGCAGCTGACTTGTCTAAAGAGGTGGTTGCTTTCTCGGAAGACGTTTGCTTTTTCAAATAAGGACATGTTTGCCTATTATGCCTTTGCTGATAATAGATTTGGCATGTCATTAGCCTTCCTTTTCTAGAGAGTTTGATGCCACCAATTCTGTCATCCTCTCCTTCCTTCTTTTTTTTTTTCTTAGTAGGCCTCCCAGGCATCCTACGATCTGGAGGTGGTTGTGGTGGATCAATTGCTCTTTTTTCCCAAAACTTTCTATTATTTAGACCTTCCATCATGTGCTTATAAGTATCAATATAAGCTACCTTTCTGAAACATTCATGTATGTGGTATTCTGGATTTTTGTCAATATGGTGAATAGCACATACTACATGAGGATAGGGAACTCCTGTCAACTTTTATGCTCTACAAGGACACGTTTGCTTTTTCAAATCAACCACATATGTATCACCCCTCCATCCAACCTTGAAACCATTATCACCATTCCACAGCATGCTACAATTTATACTTTCAATACAACTATCATAAAGCTTCTTTCTAATTCTTGGACCAAAATCATTTTGCCCAATTGTCACATTTATCTTTATTCTCTCTTAATCTATTCATAACCAGTTTTCTTATACCCTCTAGCATAGTGTAAATGTTTTTATCTATAAACTCAACAATCTTTCCATTAAAAGCTTCTATCAAATTATTATTCACAATCTCACATTTTACCTCCATATTGAAAAAGGCCATACACTAATGCCTTGGATGCACATTCAACATGTCATTAAATCCTTTGGGAGTCAATTTCTTCATCTCCTCCATTTTAACTTTAAAATTAGGCATATTGTTGGATTCTGCACATTTCCAAAATTGTTTTCGCAAGTCACGAAGCTTGTGCTTCTTCCTCCAATTGGCATACAAGTGCCTAGCACAACACCTGTGCTCCACTTCAGGCAGTAAATTAGTGACAGCATCAAGTAATCCCTACACAAAAAATTAAAATAAAATTAATTTGCGAAATCAAGTAATCCATACACATGAAATGAAAATCAAATAAATAAATAGGTAGCTAACCTTTTATCGGTCAGTCCTGATAGTCCAACCAGCTCCATTTTCCATAAGCAAGTCCTTTGCTAAAAGCTCAATGAACCAGTGCCAATTGATTCTATTTTTGCATGTTACTACAGCCCATGCAACTAGGAACATATGGTTGTTCCCATCTCTCCCAACAGCTGCAAGAACCTCACTTTTAACTGTCCCTTTGAGAAAGCATCCGTCCAAGCCTAAAATCCCTCTACATCCACCTAACATACCTTTCTTCAAACAATTAAAACTTATATAAAGCCTATCAAACAATGGCAGCTCTATAGGAATGGGTCTATGAACCCTCAAATCACATGTGTGATGTGTGTAATTTGTCACATGTTTTTTAGTTGAATTTTAATGAATTTTGAATAATTAGTTAGTTATAATTGGGTAGACACCAGGTTTATTTAGGATTAATTTTAGTTTATAGCTTTATTTAGGATTTTATTGTCTTTAGATTAAATTCTAGCAAATTAGGAGTTTTTATTAAATATTAATAAATATTTCCCTTTTTGTAGGTAAGTCTAGAAAGGAATTCCAAAATAATCAAGGACTGGTGCGATGTGGGCTACGTCATGGCATGCTTATGCCCATGTCCTATACTGGAAGCTGAATCAATGCAACAGGACTTGCGACACGGCATGCTAGAAGTCGTGTTCGCTTTTAGACCTGAAGCAGTCGCAGTGTGGGATGGCACACGGCCACGCTTGATGTCATGTCCTCTTCTATGCAAATTGAAGAAATCACGAGAGAGTGACACGGGATCCAACACGCCATGCTGGAAACCATGCTAGAAAATGAAGGACGTGACATGGTCGTGCGTAAAGCCATGTCGAGCAGAGAAAACTTCCTTTTTAGTATAAGTCTGAGAATTCAAGTGCAAGTAGGTTTACCATGAGAACTCGCTTATAAAAAGGATACCTCGAATTCCATTCTATTCACTTCCATGGGGACATCCAATCCCATCCGATTCCATTCTATTCACTTCCATTCATACCTCGAAGACACAAATAAGCACTTAATGAAGATTGAAGAAGGAGGATTTGTGCAAGATTCAAGAGCAACAATCATTATTTCTTTTTTATCATCCTTAACTCTTTTTATTATGTTTGTGTTCATTGCCACAACCATGTGTGGCTAAACTCTCTTTAGGGTTTGGATTTATATAGCTAGTTGGTGGGTTGAATCCACAAGCGCACGGAGTCATCCAAGTAGTAAAAAGATTGATCCCACAGGGAGTGGATGTTGAGTATTAGACTACTTTCTATATTTATTTGTTTAGACAATCAAATAAGCTTTTCACTAAAAATTAAACTAATTTAGAAAACACAATTCAATTACTCTAAAATTTATCAATTAAATAGATGTTAGGGTTTTTATCCCCGATTCAATTTTATCAAAAACTCATATTAATCCCCCTACCACTTCTAAATTTAATCCATTTCCTAAGCATCTTTAGACATATGAAAGTCTCTCTCAAGCACTTGCATAATTTTATTGATCATAAAAATGACTCAAGTGGTTAGTTCTCGCTCTTAAGCAATTAATTATTCTCAATACCAAAGCAAGCTTTTCAAGGAATATTAATAACCAAATCGTCTCTCAACCAATTTGATTAATTAATAGATTATTATTTTATTCTCAATAGGGATCTTCTCTCAATCTCACCCCACCATCTAATTCAATTCCTAGGGTG
>CATIWK010161359.1:0-13165 GCA_949634005.1 Mallotus japonicus
ATCGGTTTAACCTGATAGCATTTCAATAAAATAATAGTTTGATAATTTTATAGTTGAAAATTCAAATAAAATTAAATAATCTACATGTAGAGTAAAAAATCCAAATTACATAAACGTTGTTAAATAAAAAATCCACATTAACCATATTATACTATTGTACCAAGACATTATACTAAGTTAACCGTATTATACATAGGGGTGTTCATCGGCCGAGTCGGGTTGGGGTCGGGTTTGGGAAATTTTGAAAATTGAAGACCGATCTGAGCCACCAAGTTTTGGTCGGTGTCCGGTCGGATTTCGGTTATTCGACAAACTAATATATAAAATGAAAGAAACAAAAGAAATAAAGGAATCTAGTGGCCAAGTGGTCTGCGCGCGTCCCTTTCTTCCTTTGGACGCAGGTTCGACTCCTAGTTCCACCACCTTTGGTCAATTTTTTGAATTGAAAAACACATTAAAGGGAAGGGGCTACTGCCACTCGAACCTAGGACCACATGCTCTAAGTAAAATAAGCCTTGCCACTTTGCTACAAGTGACTTTTGGTATATTTTAGCTGTAAAATTATATATAATGAGTAAATGGTCAGTTTTCGGTCGGGTTCGGTTACCGCCTGAAATTTACAAAATTCTAAAAATAGCAACCTGGCTGGGGTCGGCTCAATTCGGGGTCGGAACTCGGGGTCGGTCAGTTTTTGAACACCCCTAATTATACATATGTATATGAATTACATATGAAACAATAGTCATTATATGGAAACCCACTATACCACATTAACTACATTGACCATTACATATTTGGCTCTTGCTACAAACATTTGTATCCATATAAATATAATTAGAATTGTTAGATTAATATTTATTTAATTACAACCATTGATTATCATTGTGTATCGATACCCATAATATTCATCAATGGTTATGATTAAATAAGTATAAATCTGACGGTTATAATTTCATTTGTATAGATACACATGTTTGTATTGAAGAAGAACTATATATATATATATATATACAGGTGGCGAAACTTACCCATATCCATTTACCCACCCATATTAAATGGGTATAGGTCTTTAATGGGTCATATATAAAAATTAAATAGGTAATAAAAGAGTTATAAATTTTAACTCTATTTTAAATGGGTTTCATGGGTTTGGGTAAGGGTACCCATATATTTTAAAATTTTTCCTTTTTAAATAATTTTTTTATTTTCTTCTTATTTTTCCTTATTTTTATTTTTATTTTCTCCCTAATTTTTCCTCCATTTTCTTTTTTATCCCCTCTTTCTTATTTATATTTTTTATTTTTCCTGTTCATCCCTTTTTTTTTAATTTTTATTTTGTTCTTTTTTCATTTTTTTCTTTTCCCTTTTTTTGTATTTTTATTTTTGAGTGCTCATCATCTTCAAACTCGTGGCCATCATAATTTTCAACAGTAAAACACCTCTCTCTGTCGTCCCAATCAAATGCAGCATGATTTGATGAGCTCTCCATGCTCGTGATGCGGTGAATTTAGAGTGGACAAGCTGTTCAACCATCCAGTAACTCCATATAGGGAAGCAAAATCAAATTTAAATACCTAATTTCAATTAAGATTAGATCCAACGAATTTGCCATTTTTGGTTTAGTAATTGGGAAACAAAACCTAATTCTAAAGTAAACTTCAAAGCTGTTAGCTTTAATTATTTATTAAAAAAATTAGGATGAGGAATATAGGAGAAAATAAAAATTTTAAAAAAATGAAAAGGGAAAAATGAGAGAATTGGAAAAAATTAAAGAGAAAATAAAAATAAAAAAAGAAGAAAAAAATAAAGTAAAAGGAAAAAGTGGTAAAAATGAATAAAGGGGCATACTTGTAAATAAATAAGGGTAAGAATATAATAAATAAAAAAATGGGGGTATCTTTGTTTATAAATTTTAAAAAGTGCTCTTCTTTGTAAATTTCTCAAAATTTATATATAAATAAATGGGTTTAAATGGATAAATAGGTGGGTAAAGTTTATATGAGTTATATGGATTTGGGTACCCATATAAATAATAAATAGGTTATAAATGGATAAATGGGTGATTAAGGGTCTTACCTATTTATACCCAACCCATACCCATCTAACCACCCATTTTGCCACCTCTAGCATACACCCAAACTCGAACTCGATACCTCGCTTAAGCGGCAACAACCCCCTTCTATTTGATCCATCGGTTGTTGGTTCTACCAGATATATTTTTATTAGTCACGTATTAACATTTGGTATGTGTTATAAATTTAACCATTAACAGTAATGCATTTTAAATAAGTAAGAATTTCTAAATTCTATGTATTTAAGTTTTAATTTCTAAAAAAATAATCATTATTTTTTGTTATTTTATTTTCTACTTTAGTTTTTGTTTTTAAATGTATATTATGACCAATACTTATTACAAATTGGTGCAAGTCACTCATGGGAAATTTTTATTTAAGTTTTAAGTTGGGTGCTGAATGAATTGCTGGCAAATAACAAAATATCAACTTGAGAATTATCCAATCCAAATCAACAAATATGGAGATAAGTTTTGAACATATATAGGCTTTAACTGAGGGAGGTAGGTTATTCAATAAGAGGAATTTTTCAACGCACAAACTTAACCAAGGACAGATAAGATTTTTTAAAAGGATTATTTGCAAAAAAAATTATGATTTATAGCGGTTTTGATAATTTTAACCAAACATTTGAAACTTGGCAAAATAAAACATCACCTTTAATTTTTTTGCAACTCGAAACACCGATCGATATTCCGGTGAATGGATGCTTGCGTGTCAGGCCTGAATTAGGTGAATTCTCCACGTCAGCAAAATTTTTTTCCACCTATGAAAAGGTTATTTGCAAAAAAAATCATGACTTATAGCGGTTTTGGTAATTTTAACACAACTTTTGAAACTTGGCAAAATAAAACATGACCTTTAATTTTTTTGCAACTCGAAACACCAATCGATATTTTGGTGAACGGATGCTTGCATGTCAGACTACATTTAGAGGAAATCTCGAGGTCATCAAAATTTTTTGCACGTAAAACTCATCGTTTCATATAAACTGCCGTAATGCTAATTCAAAAGCACAAAGAAAGATAATTAATTAATTAATTAAAAAATAACTTAATACCAATCAGTAAGTTCTTGAAACCTAACAGTCCAAACATAAACATTTCTGCATCAAATGACACCAATAAGCCTAGTATTGGTTTGACTGTTATTGGTGTTAAGTTATTTTTTTAATTAATTAATTCTTTCTTTGTGTTTTTGAATTAGCATTACGGCAGTTTATATGAAACGGTGAGTTTCATACGTGTAAAAAATTTTGATGAACTTGAGATTTCGCCCAAATGTAGCCTAACATGCAAGTATCCGTTCACTGGAATATCGATCGGTGTTTCGAGTTGCAAAAAAATTAAAGGTCATGTTTTATTTTGTCAAGTTTCAAAAGTTGTGTTAAAATTGCCAAAACCACTATAAGTCATGTTTTTTTTTTGCAAATAACCCTTTCATAGGTGGAAAAAAATTTTGCTGACATGGAGACTTCACCTAACTCAAGCCTGACACGCAAGCATCCGTTCACCGGAATATCGATTAGTGTTTCGAGTTGCAAAAAAATTAAAAGTCATGTTTTATTTTGCCAAGTTTCAAATGTTTGGTTAAAATTGTCAAAACCGCTATAAATCATGATTTTTTTTTTTAGAAATAACCCTTTTTAAAACATAGCTTGCCTAATATATTTGATTTCTCTACAAGTGTATGTAGGGAAATTCAATATTTTGAATTTTAAATTTCAATTGAATATATAAATTCAAACTCTAAAATAGGGTACTTTTGAATACCTAAACTTAGTTAAGAGAAGCCAGATCATTTGAATTATAGCTTGCCTCATATATTTGGTTTACAAATAGATTACTCTAGAAATTTTACATTGAAAAATTATGAATATAATGAGAAATATATCAATATAAAAATGTAAAATTATTTTTTAAAAGATTTTGAATTAGAAATGGTGTTGAAATTTAGGTATAAAAAATTACAATTTTTTCAACCTTTTAAATATTTACACCAAATTTTAAATTTTGGCACAACTAATATAATTTGACATATTATTTTTCATTTTTAGCACAATTGCAATTTGATCAAAAATTAAAAACTAAAACATATTTATGACATTTGAGGTAAATTAGCTTACTTTATTATTATAGTTTCTCCTTCCTACAAAGGTTTAAAACTAAATAAAGAAAGAGAGATATAATTTTTATAATTTAAATAAATTTTTTTTAGAATATGTTTGGTTCAAATGAATTCTACAAAATTTTATGGAATTTATTTACAAATTCAAGTGAATTTATTTAGTTTAAATGAAAACTTTGCAAAATTTATTTTCAATTCTAACTTTTAATTTGTAAAATTGTTTAATATTAAATCAATTATTATTGATAAAATGTGTTTAATTTAAATGAATTTAAAATTTATCTGCAAATGAATTCTATTAAAATTTTATTTGAAAATGAAACGAATTCATTAATGATGGGTTATTTTTAATTTATAATTTTAAAATTATTTAAATTTAATTGCAACTATCTATCATAATTAGTATTTATATGATATGAATGTGGAAATCATACAAATAAAAATTAGTTACTTCACCTCATAGGTCATCTGCCTATTTCACTGATAAATTTAGGATTAAATGATATTATTGAAAACATAATTATTTTATCATAAATAATATAGGAAGTATGTTGAGTTATATTTCACTTTGAATATCTGAAGTAGAAGTCTTTTTATTAAAAAAATAATTTTGAAATATTTTGGTACTATATATATTGAATATAAAATTAATATTTTTTATCATGATATAAGGTTAATTAAAAATGAATATTTTCTTGGTTAAAATTGAACTAAGTTACAGTATTAAAATATTAAATTAAATTAAATCTACATATGAAGTCAAGATTAATTTAATAGTTTAATATGTAATTCTTATTTTTAAAATTTTTAACTCATAGTTATAATTGTTATACCATTTAAGATAGTCTTTATCATTGATAAACTATTATTCCATACATATAGAAATAAAAAAAAATTATTTCATTTATAAATTCATTTTATGAAATAAAATCTTCTTTAAAAAATAATTTCATCATATACCAAAAATAATTTGATCAACAAATATGAAAACTTGGTTTACAAGTTGTTTGTCTCTGGCATTTTTTCAGTAATTTTTTTAGCACATCAGGTATGTGAGATACACCAACCAAATTATGTATCTGACTTCAACCAAACAATTTTGTGTAAGCTAAGGGACCTAGCTCGGGGTTCCTAATTACTAGCTATTACAATGGCTAAGTTTAATATTGAGATGCTTAAAACTAAAGAAAATGAGATTAAATGTCAGTGAACTTGAACAGAGAATGAAAAACTAGAGACTTCATTAAAAATAAATAGGGAACTAGTTTATAAACAAGATTTGATTAAATAAAATTATAAACAGGAAATTGAATGAAATAAAAAATTGAAATTATTGACGATTGTTGTTGAATTTCTGTGTTTGAAGTTATCTATCTTGCCTGGTATTATGTTGAGTGATCTGGTCTAGCTGTTTTGCAAGAAGAGCTCCCTTTATCCTCTCTCTGCTAACTGCCTTATAGTCCTACTAAAACACGTATTCCACTAAAGACTCCATATTGCATCCACTTTCTAAGTTTAATATCCCACAACTAACCACTTACTTCCTTTAGTAACTAACTAATTAATTTAATTAATTAATTGATTGATTAATTACTTACACATGTAATTGGGTCACGGGTTATGAACTTTATTAGAAAAAATAATTTAGGTGCAAAAAAATTATAGTATTAATGGAACCCACTAAAGGAAATGGATCATTATCTACTAACACTGCTTCTTTTCTCTCAAGAAACTTTAGGACTCACCTTATTGATTCTGTCATGTATAACATTTTTAAATGTCCAACAATTATTAGTAGAATGATTAAATGAATGGTAGTACTTACAGTACTCCTTCCCTTTCAGCTCTTCATTGTTGGGGATCTTATGATCAATTGATAATATGATGAATTTTTCTTTTAGAAGAAAGTCAAAGATCTCCTTTATTTTCTATATATTAAAGGTGTACTAAGGTTGAGCGCTTGTGGCTTAGGTTCTTTTCCAAAGATCTAGAGTCTTCCTCAGGGACAAACATAAGATTCATGGGTAGTAATATATGCTAAAACAACCTCATGATTATGCACTTCCTGAAAATACTTCCCTATGACAGCTTTTCTCTTCTGGTTCTCCTCACAAAGGAGCTCTTTATATTCTTTTACCTTTGCTAATAGTTTCTAGAAGTCCTTAAACTCCATTCCCTTGAACTTCTTCCTAAGCTCAATATCTAGCCCTCTTTAGGCCATCTTTACATACGTTGTCTCCGGAAGGAAGATTTTGCAATAATTCTTCATCTTCTTAAACTAAGAAATGAAAGATTCAGCATTCTCTCTGGGTCTCTGTGTCATCCTCGACAGCTCAACAATATAAATCTTTAGCTCCATCCTGAAAAATTGAGTATGGAAGGCTTTCTCCATTTCCTGCCATGTAAATATACAGTTTTATTGGCATTGTTGCAAACCAAGTGAATGTAGAACCAGTTGGTGAGTTAGGAAACAATCTCAATTTAAAACTACCAAAATTCTCATAATTTACTAATTTACCACACTATATGGTGAACTTAGCAATGTGCTCTAAGGTAGATTGTCCTTCCTCTCTAGAGAACTCTGTAATTCTGTAATCCTTAGGATAGGGATTGTCATGATTTATTGCTTCAGGATAATGTTTCTGAAATTTTGGTCGGCCAATCTGCCTTAGGCTAGGACCATTTAATTTCTACACCACCTCTCTTACAGCTTCTACCTCTAGTGGGGCTTGATTTCTAAGAACGTACTGTTGGGGGACTTGTTAAATCCCTCTAGCTCCCACTGGTGTCATGCCCCCCAAGCCTCCCTATGTAGTACCATTATAGTCATACAAGTTAGGATGCATAAAAGGGTTAGTATTAACATAAATATGATGATGTAGAGGGAGTGTCATCCTACTGTTAGGGCGACCGTTCTGAATAACCTTTAGTGTTGCAGACACCTCCTCCCTTCTGCGTGGAGGTGTATATTTTCTTTATCTTCTAAGTTAATTTAAATTAGATGGTCAGAGTCATCTAGCTTTTGTTATGATGACCAAATGATTGCCCCTAGTTCCTGATGCTATTTATTATCCTCATTGGGGAGTCTCAGCACTTGCACTCTTAGAATTTTATAGAATCGTGCTAGTAGTCTATTGAGGGTGATGATCCAACTTCTGACAAAGTGCTTTTTGATTCTCCTTTAGAGTTTTTGTTAGAGATCCTAAGAGCTTCATTTGTAACTCATTATGTTCCTAAAAGAAACTTTCAAAAATCTTCTTGAAAGCATTTGTATTATCTGTATCAATTGTTCTCCCAACAACAGGACTTGTTGGAACTTGGGTACTCTTTGTCATTTGGTCTTCAACTTATTTCTCAAAGTTCTCCACTATGGGGGGACCGCGACCTTCTAGCCCTACTGCAATAGGCGCCTCCTCCTGGTTTTAGAACCGACACTATCTTTCTTCATAAAACTTCTAGTTTGTGGCATTTCAGTAGTGTCCCACAGGGCGTACCCAAATATGTTTGTCACTAGCCCTTTTTCTGTGATTTTTGAGTGTGCCAGGTGTGTAAGGTACATCTACCAAATTGTGTATCTGACTTCAACCAAATGATTTTGTGTAAGCTAAAGGACCTAAACTTACTTGAGGTTCTTAAAATAATTGTTGCAATGGCTAAGTTTAATACTTAACTGTTTAAAAGTAAAGAAAATGATATTAATTGCCTAGGAACTTTAACAGAGAATGAAAAACTAGGGACTTCATTGAGAATAAATAGGAAACTTATTTATAAATAAGATTTGATTAAATAAAAACATAAATAAACAGGAAATGAAAATGAAATAAAAAAAATTGAAATTATTGAAGATTGTTGTTGAAGTTCTGTGTTTGAAGTTGTCTATCTTGTTTGGTGTTGTGTTGAGTGATCTGGTCTCGCTATTTTGTAGGAAGAGCTCCATTTATTCTCTCTTTACTAACTGCCTTTTAGTCCCACTAAAATACGTATTCCACTAAAAATTTCATATTGCTTCCATTTTCTAAATTTAAAATCTCACAACTAACCGCTTCCTCATAAACTAATTAATTTAATTAACTTATTATATATATATAATTGGGTCATCGGCTATGAACATTACTAAAAAAAAAAAATAGACGCAAACACAAGTTAAATTAAAAGTATTTCAATTTTGAGAATAAAAATTAAAAGGATTTAATTCTTAAAAATATTTATGAAATATAAAATAATAGATTTTCTTAGTTTTAGTTGGATTTTGCTCAGACACCACCAAGAAAAATGATGGAAGATATTGTTCGGGATTGAAGAACACATGTTATTGTTCAAAAAAAAAGAACACATGTTGAATTAATGAAAAGAAAATCTGCAGCCAAAAATCAGTAATCCCACCCCAAGTGCTGCTTCAAGTCAACAGCACGTGAAATTTAATTTTCAAAATAAATTAAAAAGAGACACATAAACCACATTTGTCAAATGTAATGTAGTAAAATCTTTTTGGTGCTTTCACATCCTATAGTAATCTTTCTGTTCAATTTGGCCACCCTTACTCGTCCAAAAAAAAAAAAAAAAGTAGAGCTTTTTCCTCGTGCGATACGTAGATGCAACTGTGGTTCCAAAATTGATTACAATAAATTATGTTAAATTATATATATATATATATATATACCGAATATTAATTTAATAAATAATATATAAATATGAATAAATAGTAGTGATTTTAATTATATATTTTTATTATATTATTAAGTAGTATATATTAAATAGCATATGTATAATAATATATGGTAAAAAATTAATATATTTTATGTTTAAAATATATTAAATAAATTACTAACAAAATATTTTTATTAATTTTATTATTATTAATATTATTATCATCGTTTTTTCCTTGAACAATACGTGGATGCAATTGAAGTGCCAAATTTGATTAGAATAAATTTGTTACATAATCTTTTAAATTATATATATAAGTCTAATTACTTAAAAAAATTTAATTTTCACAAGTTTTAACAATTTTAACATGTTCTTTCAATTTTTATTGAAAAAATTATGAATTTTACATCTTTTAACAATTTATAAATTTTTTAATTTTTTAACAATTTTAACATATTCTTTTATAAATTTATCAAAAAATTGTTAAAACTCATAAAGTTTAAGATTTTTAGATAATTACGTTAATATTAAATTATATTATTTGTCCAATTGATATTTTAACATCTTAAAAAATGTTGCAATGTTTAATATTGATATGACAACAAATTTCTTTTAATTTTTTTAAAAAGAGAATTTAATGAGTTAATAAAAATTTTCTTCTTAAAATATATTATTATAGAGTGAAAAATAGTATTTCAATTTGTTATAAATTTGTAATATTGCTTATATGATACTCAAATGGATTTTTAAATTAAGAACGTGATAAAATTATTAAAAGGTGTGGTTTACGATTTTAAAGTGAAAAAATATTCCAGTATTATATAAGTAATTTCAAACTTATGACAAATTAAAATACTATTTTTCTAAAATAGTATATTTTAAGAAAAAAATTTATTAACTCATTAAATTATCCTTTTTTCAAAAAAAAAATTGAGAGGTGTTTGGATATCAATATTAAACAATTGTAATATTTTATCAAATGTTAAAATATTGATTAAAAAAACATAATTTTATATTGAATTTTTAAAAGAATATATTAAAATTGTTAAAATGTGTAAAGTTTATAATTTTTTTTAATAATTTTAAAAGAATATATGAAAATAGTTAAAACATGTAAAGTTCAAAATTTTTTAAATAAAAAGTTTATATAAAATGGCGGACTTGAAATGTAACAGAGTCAAACTAGTTTATGAATTATTCGAAAGTAACATTAAAAGAAATTTAAAATTGACTCAATTATGAGCTCATGAGAGCTTGAGGAGCACAAGTTCCTCGAATTGGCTAGGAATAAAGCTCATTTTTTAATATTTAATTTTACAGACATGCAAGCATAATTAAATTTATATATATTTATTATTTTATTTTTTATTTTAATACAATTACATAAATATATCAAGCCAAAGTTGAATGTAAGTTGAAATTAAATATTCTATTATTTATGTTTTAAAATTTAATTGAGTTGAATTATATACAAGTGCAAAGTTTTTAATTGAATCAAATTTCAAATTTAAAAAAAAAAATCAAATTTGAACTTGATAGTGCACCCTTAGACAGGACATCCTAGTACAAGAGGGGAGCTATATATGGCCTCCCAAAAATTTTTGAACTTTGTTAATCTTTACTTTCCTCCTCCCTAAAAAAAAAAATATAATAAAAAAATAAAATAAAAAATCAAATTAGATTTTTTTTTTGTTATAATGAAAATTTTCAAATTAGATTTTTAAAACATTAGCTTTATAATATTTTAAACAATGTAAATTAATTTTCACTTCTATTCTTATAAACTCTTAATTTAAATAAATTAATTTTAAAATGCACAATAAAAGATAAGTTTATTATTTTCTTTAAAAAATCATCACAAATCAATTTTTCATTAATTGACATAAATTTTACCTCAAAAAGTAATTAACCTATTTTATTTATTTTTACTATGACTAACTATAGGTTAATTATTTTATTTTAAAAATAAAATTTATATTAATTATTATCTATGACTAAGTTCATATTGCATCTTACTAATATATATCAATAAATTTTATACCATTTTTACATACTATAATTAAATTTTTGAATGTCAATGACAAGCCAATATTTGTCTTTTATAATTATGTAATATAGAAGATTATAGATAATTTTATTTTATTTCATATTTTATTGCACTAACAGTATATAGTACAAATAACATAAAATTATAAATATTATACATATAAATTTCACTTAAATGTTTAATTGTATGAATAATTTGGCCTCTTAAATATCACATGTCTAGGATCCGCCACCTTTTTTATGTGTCTATATTGTAATAATAATAAAGTTGGAATAAAAAATTATAATTTATAATGATCTCTTTACTTATCATTCTATTTTCTAATTTTTACAAAATTTTAAAATTTAGTAATATTTTTATATGTTTTGATTGTTTGAAATATAATTTTTATTCTTACAATAATTATTTTAATTTAATATTAAATTATTAAATATAAATAATAGATGGATGGTTATCCAACAATAAACTAAAATTTTATATTTTAGAATTTCAAAATAAAATATTATAATTATATCCACTGACTATAAATTGATTATTACTTTTACCTATGATACATTGAATAAAACTTATAATTTATTAATTTCATTCCAAATATTTTTTAAAAATTATATTTATTTAATATTAAATTTATGGAAAATATGTATAAATAGTTACAAGCTAAATTAACTAAGAATTTTATTTTATACATAATCTAATATATATATTTCCTAAAGTTGAAACAAAAAGAAATTACTCTATCCGTTCCATTTTAACTGTCATGTTTTGAAAAAAATAAAATTTCATTTATCTTACATTTTTGTATATCCAAGAAAACATTATCTTTTTTTTTCCTATTTTATCCTTAGTAATATTTATTACACTTGTTTAATTCTTCAATATTTTCAAAGTATTTTTAGTCTATCAAGAATAAGTCTTATAGGGAGTAGAAGTATTTTTTTTTTCCCAATATTTATTAATGACAAGTTTGTAGTTCTAATATGGATTATAAATTTAGTTTTACTCATCAATTCAAGAAATAAAATGTGAAATAAATTTTGAATTTAACAATATAGGGACAATTTAGTCCAATTTACTTATATTTATATCCAAATAATACTTTTTTAATCCAAGTAAAACTCTAAAATATGACAGTTAAAGTGGAACGAAGGGAGTAATTAATTTCAATTTGATTGGACAAAAATTGCAAATCCCATGAGATAAACATTTAACCAACAAAAATAATGTATTTTTTCAGGCAATAAGGGCTTTGGTGGTATACGCCTATGACCTGCCAAAAAAAGAAAATTGTCAAATGAAGTCTAAATCTTTTTTTTCTTTTTTGAACAAATGAAACCCAGACATTAAAAAACATGTTCATCTGATATTTGAAATAAAATCGTATTCAATGACGTCAAGCTTTTTCCTTTCCCACTACTATATTTTCTTTAATATTTTTTGAACTAATTGTTATATTATGACTCTTGTAGTTGTTAAAAAAAAAAAAGGAAAAAAACATCCAACTACTACTAAATGTGATATTAATTCTCAAAGCCATATAGTACAGGTTGGACATTTCCATTCTATTAAAATTATGACTGTTGTAATTGTTGGAAAAAGGAAAAAAAATCCAAATATACACATTAGGGGACTGTTTATTTTTGGAAAAGAAGAGGTGTTTTTCAAAAAAATTTTCTATGGAAAATGGAAAACAGAGTTTTATGTTCAAATGGTATAATTTTTTAAAATTTTCCAAAGAAAACAGTTTTCTTGTTTTCAAAATTTTTAATAGAACTTAGAAACCTAATTTATATTGTTTTCTAATTGGAAAACACGAAGGTTTATATAATTCAACCACAATTCGATTCCCAACCAATCACTTTTACTATTTTTTTAATTTTTTCAAACTATGTAAGGTCTTTTTTTTTTTATATGAGTTTGATAATGTTACAAAATGAATTTTATATATACACAATTTACTTAACGTTAGAATACCTAATTTTAGTAACAATTGGATCGTTAATTATTACCTATTTTTAAGCAATTGATTTTATATACACAATTTTTTTTAACGTTAGAATATCTGAATTGTTAACTATTGTCTATTTTTTAGCAATGGATTTTATATACACAATTTTTTTAGGGGAAACTCTTGCCTACACTGAATGTATTACACCCAAGAGTAGGATTTGTGACACATTAATCAAGTGATTTACATTTGGTCAATTATTTTTAGTAACAATATAATTTTTAACTATTACCTATTTTTTTTAGCAATAATCAATTATTTTCAAAA
>CATIWK010161415.1:0-17267 GCA_949634005.1 Mallotus japonicus
TAATTTTAATATATACTAGTTAATAATAACCATTATTAAAAATGTCTAATAATACAATATATTAAATATAATATAAATAATAGAATTTACAATGATCATTTATATATATATATATATATATATATATATATATATATAAGAAATTCAAATATAAAAGCTAATACTATAAATATACTAATAGTTTTTTTACCCCATAAAAATCATGATAAAAACTCAAATCGATATTGATAATCTTCTAAATTAAAAGAATAAACAAAAAAAAATGATTATAGTATAATTTATAAAGTTAACCGTATTAACTAGCTTCGTTAAGTTTATTAAAAAGGGAATTTCAATCTCCTAATTGCATAATTTCTTAAATAAGATTTATTTTATTCAATAAATAAGAATCGGTGAGAATCGTAGATTCGTATTGATTCTTACGATTCATCATTGAATCGTATGATTCAGTATAGATTCTTATACTTTTTAGATTCGTCCATAGATTCTCATTGAATTTGGGATAAATTGACTCGCATCGTAAGATTCGAATCGCAGATCCTAAGATTCTAACAACAGTGGCCAAAATTATTAAAGAGAGAGAGGTGGAAGTCAAGTGTGAATCAAACAATAAGAGTGAGACTCACACATCCACATCAGTCAAAATAAATATCTGTGTATGCTTCCGTTTGCCCAAGGTCCAAATTGAGACAATTTTGAATAAAAAAATTTCAAATGGGAACAAAAAAAATATATATGAAAGTCCAATTTAGTCCTAAGCCCACACTTGAGGGTCCAATTTCTACCTTTGGCTTAGCCAATAAGAAGGATATTGGATCCATTGGAGTAACCAAGCAACAATGGGATAATATATTTGGCCAGCACTGGTAATTTCTATAACTCCTTCTCTCCTCTTAATTTCTTTTCTTCCAAATTCCAATCGTTGAAACCAGACTAGAGTCTCCACCTTTTTTTGTGAATTTGTTTTTTTCTTTATGTATAACAGTAACATCCAATTGGTCTTTCCTGAAATAAGGAATTTGTTTCGTTTGTATAACAGTAACATTTACATCCAACATTGCTCAGCAATTACTGGTGACGGTTTAGGCATTGGATTGCTATGGCTTGCAGTTAAACTTGTGGAGACAGGCAAAGGGATCACAAGTAACTTTACGGGAAAGGTTTATCGACGCAAGAAAAGGGACAGATAGGAACACAATCTGGACAAATTTTATGACAAAACTTACAGGAGGAGGAATTTAGCCCAAAATTATAAATATTTGGTTAAATGCTGAATGTGAGAGAGAGCATTTGATTTTTTTTTTTTTTTCTGGTAATGTTTTTTTGGATGATTTTTTTTTTTTTTTTTTTTTTGGTAACGTTTGATGTTGAAGAAATAGGAGATAGAATTTTTCATTGATAACAGAAAGTTAAGTTGAAAAGAGAATAATGTGTTGAAAGAGGGTCTAACTGACCAGCACATATGTCATATATTAGTTGGATCAATTATAAAAATATTTTTGGTTTTTTTTTTTTTCTTAGAAATATTTTTGGTCTTTTTAGCGATTAGAAGTAACAGCTAAATTTTAAAAATTTAGAACTTAATTTTTTAAAATAATACACGAGACACACATATAATTATAAAGCAAGGAAAAAAATAAAAATGTCACTCTCTTATTACTATTAGGGATGACAATTAGGGTGGCTGTTAGTAATTAGTCGTCAATATGCATATTGCGCAAATCATAAATAATATATATATTTTAAAATAAATAATTAAATAATTTTAATAAGTTGAAATTATAATTTAACTAACTATAAAAATAGAAACTTAAT
This sequence comes from Mallotus japonicus, assembly GCA_949634005.1. Taxonomy (NCBI): domain Eukaryota; kingdom Viridiplantae; phylum Streptophyta; class Magnoliopsida; order Malpighiales; family Euphorbiaceae; genus Mallotus; species Mallotus japonicus. The sequence goes on from CATIWK010161415.1 coordinate 1,816, forward strand.
TATTTTTTATTAAGGGTCCATATATATATATTTCGAATATATATATTTTTCTGCAATACCTACCATAAAAAAAAAATAATCTGAAAAACAAAGTTACATGTTATATTAGGTTAACCAGTTATAAGTTTTAAAAAAATTATGGTTATAGTTTAAAATCTAAATTAAACATTTATGGTTCACCATATATTATTTTGTGGTCAACCATAAATTGTAAAATTAACATATCAAATTAAATATGTTAGGTGGAATAAGTCTGCTGATAGATACTTGAATTTAAATATTGATGCGGCAGTACTAAAAAGGGGAAATAAGGTGGGCTTGGGGTGCATTGTTCGAAATTTTATTGGAGAGTTCATTGCAGTAAGACTTCAAAGCCTATCTAGTTCTTTTAATCCTAAAGAGGCAGAAGCTCTAAGCTTTCGAGACGCTCTCAGGTGGGCAAAGGAGAAGCAATATGACAAAGTAGTTGTTGAAGGTGATGCCAATACTGTGGTTCGTTGTCTTCATGCTAAGGCAGATCCTTCTCTAATGGGTCTGATTATTAGTGATTGCCAATCTTTGATTCATTATTTTGTTGATATTATGTTTCGTTTCATTAGGAGGATGGCAAACCAAGCTGCTTACATTTGTGCTAAGGCAGCTCTTTCTCAGTCAGGCGTTGTTATTTGGGAATACCCACCTGACTACTTAATGTATGTTCTTACTTTTGATAATTCTTAATAAATCTACTAATCTTTTTTTAAAAAAATGTTATCATAACAAGATTTACATTCATGTGCTATCTACAGCATCCACAAAGATAAAATGTAATTGGAAAATAACAAAATAGTAAAGTGACAGTTGAATAGTACCAGAAAAATGTAAAAATAGTGAAACATGTCATTCACTATGGAAGATAATCTTAAGACATGTTAATAGCCTAAATATACAAATCAAGTTAAAACATATTCTATCACTAATTATTGAAAATTCAAACTTATTCCAATATAAATTCTTAATACTTTAACACTTTTTAAATTAATTTTACTTAAAATACTTTTGATTTTAATTTTACAAAAACTAATTAAATCATAAAATTAACTTTGAAAAAATAAATATCAAATTTTTAAGATTTGATTTTCTATGGTCAACCAAATTTTTTTGCTTGATAGTATGTGGTCAACCTATATCATTTTATGGTCAACCAAGTATCATTTTATTATGAATTTTCTATAATACGGGAATATTTAATAAAATATATACTCTTTTGTCTATTTACTTGATATTTTGTGGTTAACCACGGCAAAAATTAATGAAATTTATATTCCTTGCTATATTTTTTATTTAGTATTTTATGGTCAATCATATATTATTTTATGGTTCACCATATATTATGTTTTAGTCTATTAGGTTTAAAAATGATGATATTGTAATTATAACTTGGATCGATAAAAAAAATTCCATTAGAAAATTATTTTTGTTAACTATGAAGGTAACCTTTTCTACAGGTTGTAGGTCTTCTTTTTAATTTCAATCTAATGACCTATAATTTATGTCTTAATCCAATAACTAAAAAATTAAAGGCATCTATGCCTTTAGAAGTCCCTTATAGTAATAATAATAATTGAATAAATAAAATAAAAAAATAAAAATTATTTAAAAACAAGGTGTTTTAGTTAAGATAAAAGACATAATAAAATTATGGAAAAAAAATAATGTTTTAGATGTGATAAAATTAAAGCATATTTATTATGATAATATAATTAGATGTGGTATTATACATTTTTTATATATATAATTTCATATTTATCATGATTGGCATCATTCAATTCAATACATCACAATACCACTATTATTATTATTTCATTTTTTTCTAGAAAATAAGTATAAAGTTATTTATTTTTAACTTTCTTAATATATATATATATAATATATGATTGTGCCTATACATTGCACAAATAATTTTTTTTTATATTCAATCATAATTATATAATATACATAGTTATTTTTTAATTTCTTTTAAAGAAATAGAGCAAGTAAAATATAAATTCAAAGATATTTACAAAAGAAATAATAATAATTATTTGTTTTTTTTAAAGAAATAATAATAATTATTTGTTTGAAAAAACTATCTGTGCTGAATAAATTAATAGTAATAGTTGTAGTTTTTTTTTTTTTGACCAAAATAGTTGTAATTGTAATAATAATAATAATAATAATAATAAAGTCGGTACTTTTACTTTATAAAGAAGGATTAGGATAAAATCAAGACCTTTCCTAGTTGGATCATCAAATGACTAAGTAGGTGTTTAAGTTAACCCGCTGCTTTCCTTTCCTATTCGGAAATACGCTTCACATAAAAGAAAAATTTGCACAGAGACCAAACAACAGTGAAACAGAGAGAATCCCAATTCGAAACCCTAATTTACTCTACCAAACCCTGTTACTATATATCCCCCAAAGAGAAACTCCGATTTCGTTTCTTCAAGCTTACAATTATTTCCTCCAATTTCTCTCTTTTTTTAATTTTCTTTTTTGAAACCCTAGCTTCTTCCTTGTCAAGACCTAGAATCAAAAAGGCGCTATCTTTGTTTTGAAGATGATTATGAGTCAACAATTGGTTGCTGAGGCGGAGGTTATCTATCAACCTCCGGTTATTGATGTGCAGTATCACCTACAAAATCTAAACGTTGATGTCGCCGGTCCTTCGTCTCCGATCATCGATTCTATTTCGGCTGATATCTCGCGATTTGAGTCGGTTCGTATTTTTCCATTCCTTGATTTTTCTAAAAAAAAATTTCTCGCTTTTTTTTTTTTTGGCAATCAACTTGTTCACACTTACCTATTAGCTTCGCTGATAACTGGGTCTCATTGTTTTACTATTTAATTTCGGTAGATTTTATGGCCTAGGTATTAGGTTTATGGATTTAGAGTTTGATCAGTTTTGGTCAAAATCTTGATTTTTCAATAGGCTGGGTTTGGTGCCTCTGTTAGGAGGAATCATTAATTGGTTGGTTTGTCCAATTGGGTACTGAATCAAGTATCTGTATAGATTTTTGCATGAAAGAATTGAATTGTTTAAATAATTAATTAGTTTCGTTTTGATTATTTGGATAGTTTAGTTTTGATTCTATTATTCTTGCGGTTAATTGAGTGGAATTTGGAAGGTGTGCTTGTATCAAGGTGTTCTGATATTAATTGTGGTGTCTATTCCTTGATTTATGGAGTGTTTGGAAGCTAGTTTGTAAAATTAGTGGCTTTATGTGTTCATTGCTAGTAACTGGACAGAAAAGATAACTTGGTGAAATTTATAATAGTAGAGAAAAAAGCAGATGTAACTTAACATTAATTTAGTTAAATTAATGGGGTATGGTACTTTGTACTAGATTAGATTAATTATGGCATTGTTTTTATGCTTTTTATCCTTATCTGTCTGTTGTATGGTTTTGTTCTTTGTTGCTGGGATGTTGTATTTCTCAGGTTTCTCTCTCTCTCTCTTCCCCCCCCTCTCTCTATATTGTTTGGTACACCTCTTATGGACTAACTGATTCTTATCTTGCATTTTAGGTTGTGAGTCTCACAGAAGTGATGAATGAAACATCTATTGAGTCTTCTGCTCTTAAGCCTTTTCCAAGCATTCGCTCTGGTAGCTATGCTGACATTGGGAATAGGCTCTCCATGGAAGATGAACACATTTGCATTGATGATCTATCTGGTCATTTGGGCTCTTTCTTTAAGTGGCCAAGTTCTTTTTATGCAGTTTTTGATGGTCATAGGGGACCTGATGCTGCTGCTTATATCAAGAGAAATGCCATGAGATTTTTTTTTGAAGATGCTGAGCTGCCACAAACGTCTGATATTGATGCTTGCTTCTTAGAGGCATTGGTGGATTCCCATAGAAAAGCTTTTTTGCTTGCAGACATTGCTTTGGCTAATGAAAGCAGTGTCAGCAGTACCTGTGGAACGACAGCATTGACTGCCCTAGTTATTGGAAGGCATCTACTGGTTGCAAATGCTGGCGATTGCCGGGCAGTTTTATGCAGGAAAGGGGTAGCTGTTGACATGTCCTGTGATCACAGGCTTTCTTATACGCCAGAATTCAAACGGGTTGTGGCATTGGATGCTCATATTGTAGATGAATATCTTAATGGCGATCTCTCAGTTACTAGAGCCCTTGGAGACTGGGATTTTAAAAAACTTGGGGCTAAATCACCTCTCATTGCTGAGCCGGATGTTCAACAGCATGTGTTAACAGAGGATGATGAATTTATGATCATCGGTTGTGATGGAATATGGGACGTTATGACAAGCCAGAATGCTGTTAGCTTTGTCCGTCTTGCGCTTAGGCGTCACAATGACCCTGAGCTATGTGCTAGAGAACTAGTCATGGAAGCATCACGCCTATTCTCAACTGACAATCTCACTGTGGTCATCATATGCTTCTCTTCACCTGGTCCAGTTGAATCATGTCGTCCTCAGAGGCGAAGGTTGGGGTGCTGCGTTCTTACTGAGGATTCCCGAAATAGGTTGAGGAGCTTATTGGGAGGCAATTAGAATGTACAGAGAAATTATTTTGTATTATTTTGGAGGGGATTTTTTATGAACAATGATTTTTCTCTGTTTGAGGCTGTTTCAGATAGTTTAGAAAAAAGCAGCCAGCAGTTTTTGCAGGGTTAGAAGAAAACACTGCGACATTAGTATCAAGTAGAGTGTATGTTTCCAGATCAGTTTGTTTAATGGCAAAGCCAGCGTATTTTTATATAACTAGATGTTGGGTTCACAATCTTGCAATGACTGCACTGCTTATTTTCTTAATGATTTATTTATATTCGGCAAAGATTAGCATGAAACATAACCTGTAATGAAAATTTTTGTTCCTTTTAATTGTTTTGTCGGTTCTCTTAAGAGAGTTAAAAGAGGATGATGTGGTGTTTTATATTTAATTTAGTGCCTTATTAGTGGCACACAAACCAAGGCCATATCCTCCTCATCGTCTTAGCTAGAAAGTAGAAGGCCGTGTGCGCACCACACCGCCAGACACAAAATGAAGGAAGGGTTCGGGTAGGATATCTGAGGCTACCATTTTCTAAGATTCCCTGTACATACATATCAAATAATAATTATAAAAAAAAAAAAAAAAAGATACAATATTCCATCCAAATAAGCCAAATTGTAAATAATGGAAAGAAGTGGTGGAATTATTCCGTGATATTGATTTTTTTTTTTTTTTAATTCACCTGCTCATTCAACATATTTTATACCAAGTGAAAATGGGTGCATTATGCACGTGGAAAAACATATATTATATAATCTGAGTGTATATTTGATACTAAACTAATAAATGGAATCAATATCAAATAATGGATTTTCACTACTTTTTATAAATTTAATTGTGGTTTAACTTGCCTAAAAAAATAATAAAATATTTTATCATTTCATTAAAAATAGAATTTAAATTTCTATTTCCCTAACTCTCCTGTGTTCAATCTTATAACTTTGCGGTTAGGCCTGTAAAACTAAAAATAAAAATGGGCAGTTGACCTGACCTATTTACTGTTCACCATCAACGGCTGTGATTTGATATCATTCTCAATTCCATAAAATGGTAACTCACAAGATCTAGCACTGAATGCACCAAATTGTGCTGAAATAAAAATAAAAGGGAAACCATACTGTAAATAAATCTTTAAATAATAATAATAGTAATAATAATTAAAGGAATAAAATAAGCTACACTCAGTCGCCACTGAATTGTCAAAAACCGCAGTCTCTCTCTCCAATCGTTTGTAAATTCATTGTGTGTAAATACGAAAGAAAAAAGAAAAAAATCGAAGGAAAATGGCGATGGCGATGGCGATGGCGAGCTTCGCTAGAAGGAAGGCATATCTTTTAACTAGAAACTTGTCCAATTCAACTCCAGATGCCATCAGATATTCGTTCTCTCTCACCAGCTTCTCCCGTGGTTTCGCTTCCTCGGGATCTGATGAAAGTGACGTCGTCGTTATCGGCGGCGGTCCCGGTGGCTACGTCGCCGCTATCAAAGCCGCTCAGCTTGGTCTCAAAACTACTTGTATCGAGAAGCGTGGAGCTCTTGGGGGTACTTGCCTTAATGTTGGATGCATCCCTTCTAAGGTATATGATAAAAAAAAAAAAAAAATCTCCTTTTATTTAAATTTTTTCTTTTTCTTCTTCTTCGTCTTCATCGGATGGTTTTTTATTTTCTATTTTATTAGTTTGGCTTTTTTTTTTTAATTTTTAGTTTGAACTTAGTCTCAGATCTCTGGTGATAATTAATTACATTGTCAAGTAGTTTTATTACAGCTGGTTTGGATTGGATGCAAGGGTTCAATTAAATTGAACTCTTTTTCATTCATTTCTTTCGTTTTTTTTTTTTTCATAATATTTTTTTTTAAAAAAAAATTGAGCTGAAAGAATTTGAACTTGAACAACTATAACCTTTTCAAACACAAGAATTGGCTAATTATAATTGAAGTGATCTGAATTCTTGCATCCTTTGGACTTTCCAACCACACTCTTATTGGTTGGTGTTTTGTTTGTTTGATTGATTGTTTTTATTTATCTCATAGTGGTAGAGTTATTGCAATAATATGCTATCTGTTGTTAATTTTCCTGAAACGTTTGGAAATTTTATGGTTGGTATCAAGTTAATACTAGCAGCTTGTGGTATTGTTTATTTTAGCTGCTTGCTGATATAGACATTCTGATACTTTTCCCCTTTTAACTCCTTTCATCTTTAGGCACTTCTGCATTCCTCTCACATGTTCCATGAGGCCCAGCATTCATTTGCTAGCCATGGTGTGAAGTTTTCCTCCGTGGAAGTTGATTTGCCTGCCATGATGGCTCAAAAAGACAAAGCAGTAGCCAACCTTACACGAGGTATTGAAGGTTTGTTCAAGAAGAATAAGGTGAACTATGTTAAAGGGTATGGAAAATTCATCTCCCCTTCTGAGGTTTCTGTGGACACTCTTGATGGTGGGAACACTGTCGTGAAGGGCAAGAACATTATAATTGCAACTGGTTCTGATGTCAAATCTCTCCCTGGAATTACCATTGATGAGAAGAAAATTGTGTCATCTACTGGTGCTTTAGTGTTGTCAGAAATTCCTAAGAAACTTGTGGTTATTGGGGCAGGCTACATTGGGCTTGAGATGGGCTCTGTGTGGGCCCGTCTTGGTTCAGAGGTCACGGTTGTTGAGTTTGCTCCTGATATTGTCCCAAGCATGGATGGGGAAATTCGCAAGCAATTTCAGCGAGCTCTTGAGAAGCAAAAGATGAAATTCATGCTCAAAACTAAGGTGGTTGGAGTTGACAGTTCTGGAGATGGGGTGAAATTAACACTTGAGCCAGCATCTGGTGGTGACCAGAAGATACTGGAAGCTGATGTTGTTCTTGTCTCTGCTGGAAGGACCCCATTCACTGCAGGACTTGGGCTGGAAAAGATAGGCGTGGAAACTGATAAGTTGGGACGAATTCCAGTTAATGAAAAGTTTGCAACCAATGTGCCTGGTGTGTTTGCAATTGGGGATGTAATTCCAGGACCAATGCTGGCTCATAAGGCTGAAGAGGATGGAGTTGCTTGTGTGGAATTCATAGCTGGCAAGCATGGTCATGTAGATTATGACAAGGTCCCTGGAGTTGTCTATACACACCCTGAAGTTGCTTCTGTTGGTAAGACTGAGGAGCAGGTTAAGGAACTTGGTGTTGAATATCGTGTTGGGAAGTTCCCGTTCTTGGCCAATAGCCGTGCCAAGGCAATTGATGATGCTGAAGGGATTGTCAAGATTTTGGCTGAGAAGGAGACAGACAAGATACTGGGAGTACATATTATGTCACCTAATGCAGGCGAGCTTATTCATGAGGCAGTATTGGCACTTGCATATGGTGCTGCAAGTGAGGATATAGCACGTGTGTGCCATGCACATCCAACTATGAGTGAGGCATTGAAGGAAGCTGCCATGGCCACTCATGACAAGCCCATTCACATATAGAGGAACGAACATGTTTTCATTTTTGTTTTGAGGGTCTGCCTGTTTGGCAAAATTTGCCCTTTTCTTATTATTCTCTCTTAAAGCAGATGCATGCTTGAATACAAATTTCCTGTTGTCCATTTCTTTACAGAATAATTTCATGTGTTAACCTCTTTGACATCAAAGCATGAGATGCATGCTGACTGGATGAGCTGTTACCAATCCATAGGGGATAGTATGTTTGCAGTGCTGTTGTCCTCCATGATCTAAGCTTTGTTCTACAACGTAAATTTCATTTTTGTATTGGCGTATTGGTTGAGCTGTTTGTCTGGTACAGCAGTACCCAGTCTGCGCTATGCATTTAGATTGGAGCTTCTGCAATCATATTGAAATTTTTGTTGCTTCGGTGCTGGAAGTTTTGCCGCAATTTAAATTCATTTTGTTTTAGTTCGAATAAGCTAAGAGAATCCGTGCTTAATTTGCACGAATAAAACTGAGTCTTGTCTGCTAGTTTTATCACCAAATCACAGTTATATAGAAGGATGAGACCTTTAGTTATGGTACTTGGCACTTGAATTTTTGTATTACGGCTAACAACTTGTTTTTATTCAAGCAAGGCCTTCGTTTTCTTTCCCTATTACGGCTTCTCTTCGTAATTTGTGGTGTTAATTGCTCCACTCTAATTAATTTGACGTCCAGCCCACCTGCCTAAGATTTTTAGGACAAAAAGATGACCTGTAGGCGGAGGAACACTCGTGTGCATTGGAATTAAAAGACCATTCTTGTGCCTTTATGATACCGCAACATGACTGCAAGGAAATGTAACAAAATCAAGGAAATTATATGATTTATTCTGCCACTAATGTCCATCATTCGGTTCCTTCTTTTAATGATATAGTTCAAATTAATTTGGATGCTGCTTTTAATCATTCTACATGCAAAGCAGGTTTGGCGGTGCTTGCTAGAGATCCTCAAGGCGACCTTGTGCATGGAGCTGCTCAGGTTAAAAAGGTTTTGTCACCTTTAGTTGCAGAGGCAGAAGCTTTGCTGTTAGCTTTGGAGTTTGCTGTTGATGCTGGATTCAAGAGATGCTTGTTCCAAATAGATTCTCTTTTGGTTTTTTATGCTATTTCTAAAAAGCAGGAGATACATTGGAGTATTCACAATCTTGTAAATACTATTTTGTTTAAACTGAATATGTTTGATTGTGTTAGCTTTAAATGGGTAAAAAGGGAGTGCAACTCTGCTGCTGATTGGGTTGCAAAATCTGTATTAGCCAGTAAACTCCCTTATGATTGGGTTTGTAATACTCCTTGTGAACTCCTTAAACTTTTATAAATTTATTTTATTTGACCAAAAAAAAAAAAAAACAGTAGGAATTGTTACGCCCATGCATTTGACGATGAAAAGAGACTATTTAAATAAAATAACAGATTTCATCCATTGCGTTCCTATCATCATATGCAAGCAATTGCCATTAGCTCCATCGGAGGGCTCAAAACCGTCCAATGACAAACTAGAAGGTTCAGAAATGTTTCCTTGACAATTCTCTCCACTAATCTTTTCCCCACCTTGAAAGTACCACCGCATTCCAGGGTAAGTTCCAAGACCAGATGTGACTCAAAGTGACGCACTGATGCATTGTCAGCCCAATGGTACCCTGGTTGGCAGAAAATTCAATGTTCATCTTCCGATTCCACATTCACAACACACTCCCATCCCAACAGCAAAGCTAGATGGAACTGTTTTAGACTCAGAGATCATCATCTCGCATATCAGTCCTCCTCCTGGCCTGTTGAGCCAGCCTAGCATCTCTCTCCCTTTCAAATTCTCGGTAATCTGCTCGGTGCAAGAAGGAAACCTTGTCCAGATACTGGTTTGAGCTCTTCTTATAGGCATCTAGCTCTTCTTCTAGGCCTTTGTTCTCTTCCTTGAATTCTCCCCAATCCTTCTTTGTCTTGTCAAGCACACTAAGCTTAGGTTTTTTCTTAATTTGTTCTAGAACAGCATCCACTGCAGATGTTGAAGTTGCTCTGGCCTTTTCAGCAGCCTCTTTTGACTCTGCGTCTACAAGCTTCTTAAATTCAATTTCCTGACCAGCAAAATCCCTAAACTCTGTGATCTACAAAAGGAAACAAAAATTATAAATGCTAATGCCAAATAGTTAACATCAAAGACAATTTAAAAAACCATCAAATTGCCACATGCTAGAATTTCCACTTGATTTTTCATAGATAGTCCATGATCTTTGGACATTTCTATCTCTGATATTCTACGCACTAGTTACCATCAACAAAGCAAAACGTAAATCTTATATTGCTAGGAAAAGTGACAAATATGAAGCCAAATAACAGGAAACAAACATGGTAGCAGGAGGAAAAAACTTGTACTTGCCTCAACTTTACCCCTGCCTGCTGCGGCAGCTGCAGCATCCTTAACAGCTGAGAGAGCAGCAGCAGCAAGCCTTCTGCCTTCATCATTGGTGGCATTTTGCACATTAGAACCCTTTTGAGATGCATCTTGCACATTACTTTCTGTTTTATTAGTTGCCAGGCCGAGATAAGCCATCCAATTCTATGAAATAAAATTGAGGCAACAACTTTATAACACAGCATAGCAAACTGGGCAAGTATCACAAACAGAGAAAGGAGAAATGCTCTTACATCAGACGTCCTTTGCGAGGTTCCAACAGAAGAAGAACTAGACTGATTTGAAAGTGTCTTACTGGATAATCCACTATTCAATTGCTCCATCCTGGTAGCAACCTTATTTTCCTCATTGCCAGCTTCATGCTTCGAAGAACTAGCGCCATCGTGCTGATCTTGTTGTTCAGCGTGAGCTCTCTTCTTTGGTGTCAGACCCAGATATGTCATCCAATTCTGCACATAGGATCAAATTAAGCAAACTACAATTGAAACACCTCTTAAAAACTAATCAAAGTAACTAATAATCCTTACATCATTGAGCTTGTGTGAGCTAGTACTCATTGTTGAGCTACTAGTGAGCTTGTTTAAAACAGGTTTGACACTCTTATTAGATAAGCCTTTATTCATCTGCTCCCACAAAGCTTGCACCCGAGCATCCATATCTATCAAAACATACGCAACCCATTACATCTCTTGTTCTCAGCTAATAATAGTTTCTCTCTCATATTAGAAAAAAAAAACACTAATTAATTAATTACTTATTACAAATGAAAAAAAAAAAAAAACCCTATTCTTACCAGTTGCTTCAGGTTTCGACTCTGCATTCAACTGAATTTGAGAACCCATCTTTAACATTTAATACCTTCCCTGAACCTGAAAGAATCCAACCAAACCCAAGTAAATTAACAAGATTCACTTAAAAAATCTAGTTTCTCAAACTTAGAAAGCTCTTGCATTATTCAATAGGCTAATAATTATAATACAAGAAAGCAGAGCATGACTTCAAAGAACAAAACAAAAACCACAACGTAAAGAGGGAAGCCATAATTCATATGAAAAACCTAAAGAAAAAAAAAATTGCGTCTGCTGGAAAAAATCCCTAAACATAAATGAAGTGTGTAAGATGCATAAAAAAACCAATTGATAAAACAATTCATCACTCCACCTCACTCTCGATTGTTCTCCTTCGTCTTCGTCTTCTCTTTGGGCAATCGTCGGAGGTGTCTACAGAAAGCTCCCTCCTTTTTATTTTTTACTTAATTTTTTTTTTATAATATTTCTTTTCAAAATCCATTCTGGTTTGCCATTTCGGCCATTTCGGCATTCTGAACTGAACTAGTCGGCCCAACAAGCAGTATACTTCTATTTGAACGGTGTCGTTTTATTTTATTTTCTATGATTTATTTTATGAGTTGAAGCAATATTGAATTGGGCATAATTGTTATTATTATGTCCATATAATAACATGATTTATTATTTTTATTAATTCATGTAAAATTTCCTTTCATCTTTTTTATGTTATACAATATTTTTCTTTTAATGATGATCATTTTTTAAATTTTTTTATGACGAAATATTTTTCTTTTTATTTTTTTTAAAAGAAAGCAATATGATTGAAATTTAAAAGATTAATTGAATCCTAATTAATTAAATATATATATATATATATATATATATATATATATATATAATATCATATAAATAAATTTTTCTTAGAAAAAAAATGGAGAGAAAGACACAAATGGAGGGTTGTTTATTTATTTATTTAATTTTATCTCATTTAATTGCCTTTACTCTTACAACTTTAATTATATGTAATTCCTTAATACCCAATATACATTCACATCCAAACATGGAGCTACTATTAATTAGGTTTTTGGTTAATTAGAAGAGATAAATTTCCAGTTTATATTATAATGTTTATTATTCAATAAGTTTAGGTTATATCATAACAAAACATTAATATCGTCCATTAGTTTATTATATAGTCTATGATAAAAGGATAATATGTATATTAATTGTGTCTCAAACCGTGACATGTATCAGCTTCTTAACCACCTGTTTTCTCCTATGCTAATATACAGAAAAACTTTAAGAAAACCAAGATAACTGCAATTGTATATATGCTTGTTTCATTTATTTTGGCGGCTCTAGAGCCGTTAATGATGCAATTACAATATTAACACAAGACATGCGCATGCTGCTACACATCTTGCAGCTTGCAGAACTCTCTCTGCCACTCTAAAAACTAAAAAGCAACAATACTCATACTTATATGTAGATATAGTTCATAACTTGGGCTGCATGCAGGGATATGCCCTAAAGCCTCCATCTACATTAATATATACTTGTTGAAATGCGTCTCTATCAATTAAGCAGCAGATGGGGCATCCCTCTGATGAGCTACTTCTTGATCACTCAATGTAGCAATGATGGATCCAAGTTTTCCATGATCAACAGCCACAGCATTCTTGTAGTCCAACGACTCATCTTCATAAATATCCCACCATTTCTTCACCAACGTTATAATGTCATCTCTGTCCATGTTTTTTTCTTTGCCTGTGTACCTCCATGGCTTCGAACCCTTTCAACAAAACCAAAAACATATATAAATATTTTACTCATCATTCAATTCCCTCTACCTACTCTTAACTATATATATATATTATGAGTTTACTTACATCAGCACAGTAATGGGCAACCTTGATTTTGTCAAACTCTATATTTTCAGGGTGGCGCCAAAGCATTGCCAAAACAAGGTTATATTCTAGAGGGAGAGGCTTGTACACATCTTTGAAGTACATGTTCAGAAAGTCCTGCAAATATAAAAAAAGAGAGCGCCTCTGTTATCTATTTGATTAACTCTTTCTGGCATTTAATTTTATATTAACATTTATTAATGAGTCTTGATTAATTTCTGCAGTTTGGTTAGTGATTAGCAAGGAGAAGATCTATATTAGCTTTTCTGTAATTTACCTGCTCGGCAAATGAAGTAGGAGGTGTGGCTTTGACTGTCTCCAAGAGATCATGATAGGTCGAAAGGTTAGGCTCAAAGACAAACATGCCAGCATTGAAATAGAGTGGAGGAGGTGAGCCCATCTCCTTTGGCCACGGAACCCTTCCAGGGCACTGCTGACAGTATCCAATCTTATACTGTGGAGAGTAACGCCAATTGTACTCGCAGAAACAGTCCATCGCAGCATAAAAATACCCATTTGGCGTATCGAACAGGTGATCAATATTCTCAAATACTTGAATATCACCATCCAAGTATATCATCTTTTCATACTCCACGAACTGCATATTCATCAAAAGAAAAAACTATCAATGTTGAGTAGATAATTAATTCAAGTACAACGCTAATCTGAATTTAAACTCATAAAAAAATTCAATTAATAATAAAAATAAAAGCAATTTGTGTACGTGATCATTTATGCAGCGTAATTAAGATCACACGTGGAGACTAGACCAACTAAGAGTAGCCCACGTGCACCAAGTGCATGGCCACACACCACAAGCCAATAACGAGGCAACAAGAAAACATTATGATCATATGTATGTGATAAGTGCTACATATATGAATGGATTAACATTACCTCCCAAATGCGCAGTTTTGAGTAGTTGATCACATAATAAGCCATAGCGAATTGGGTCTGGTGTTCTGGTGGGTAAACAGGTTCAATCTCCCTGACAATACAGCCCTGAGATTCAAGAATCTGGCGATGCTCCTCGGGCACATCAGGTAAAACAGCCACTACAAGAGGGTATACTGTTTTGGTCTTCCTTAGCCCTTTAGCCAGACCTACCACACCTTTCACATAATCTCCATTGCCAGCCAAGAACGTGACGAAGGCCCTTTTCTTTGGAGAGTCCATAAGTTCCATCGCTGCACTAGGAGACATCTTTTAGGCAAAAACTAAGTAGAGAAGTGAACAAAAAAGGAAAGGTAAGAGTAAAACTATATAAGAGATCGAGAGAGATCCAGGAAAGGTGTGGATGAGGTGTTGAGTGTATAGGATAGTCCTATATATAAGCATGGAATTGTAAGAGTTAATGATTGAGGGTGGTAAGAGAACAATCTATCTATATACTATATATAAAAGCTGAGTACACAACTTTTACCACGTCATATCATCTATATATCTATATATTATGAGATTTTTGACACGTGGCCTCCTAAAATTTCAACACACAAATTTACGTTTCTTTCCCTTCAATTCTATTCACCTAAGCCTTTGATTTTAGTGAGTGAGAGAGACTGTCCGAACTATCAACGACTTGAAGAGGCATGCACGTGTCTTTTCAAGCAGAAACCAAGTGAGACTGTTGTGTTGCCCTTTCTTTAGGTAGAGGAAGAAGATAAAAAGAAGACCAAATTGATTTGGACTTCCGAAAGACGTGGGAATCTGGGTGGAGAGGGAACTTTTTTTTTTTTTTTTGAAGTTTCTGATTTGATCATTAATAAGGAGTAAGCATTCAGTTGCAGGCTCCAAACGCCCCCACCTTTTTTCTAAAGATAAAGGTCCTTTCTTGATTCTCTCTTCTCTCTTTTTGATTGATGGTTTGTTTTTTAAAGGGAAATTTATTTGATCTATCTTCAATTTTATACCAATTTTCAATTTAATTCTATTTTCAAAGTTACTTCAATTTGGCCCTCCAACTTTTCGATTTGTGATAATTCTATCCAAACGGCAATGGACATGAGGCAGAGCTGAGGTGGCGTTCCTACGTGGTTTGAGAGCGTCTGACATGGCAAAAAGCGTCTTACGTGGTCATCTCACATGATCAATTCTATTCTCAACTTTTCGAGTTGTGTCAAATCTATACAGGCGACAAATAAAATTTGAAATTTTTTAAAATTATGTTCATAATTCTTTAATTATGTATATAAAGACTATTTAGTTATAATTAAAAAATTAAAATTAAATGACTCAATTTAGTTTTTAGTGTTGAATTGTGATAATAAATTATTTTCTTTTAAAAATAAAACAAAATTAAAAATTAATTTGAATTTTAATATTGTAAATATTTTTTAAGGATTAAATATAAAAATAAATAA
>CATIWK010161425.1:0-17162 GCA_949634005.1 Mallotus japonicus
GAGATGGTAGAGAGTATAATGGGAAAAGTCAATATTCTCTACAATTATTTCTAGCCAAGTATGTATATCTATTTATTAATAGATAATTAATTGGTGGAAAGAAATAATTAGGTGTAGAGATTTAATTGGTCATCCTTCTCTTGACTAATCTCCACCAAGTATTATCTAAGCATATTTAGATATATATATATATGAAATGGTAGAGATAAATTTTAAGTCTTAAGTGTTAAGATAAGAGAAAAAACGTGGGTGAGCTAAAAAGAAAAAAAAAACATACACAAAACCTACATATCCAAAGCTTAAGCTTTAACCTCTTACATGAAGATCAAAGGGTCAAGTTTCCATGGTCAAAGGAGAGGACAAGCTCAGTACCTCTTGATTAAGGCAAGATGGAGATGAGGATAGCTTGGTGTTTCAAGCTAGAGGCCTCACATGTGGGGGGCTTGAAGACGGTGATCCGAGAGTTGGATCAAGAAGGAGATTCCAAACTAGTAGATTAAATATGGTCTTCTCCAAACTAATGGAAATTGGTTAGTAATTCTGTAACTTACTGATTTCCTTTGTGTTTGTGCATTAGTTATGTGATTAATTGCAAATTTGATCTTGGCTTATGGAATGCTAGATGAGTTCTAGGGTTATGTTTGAGAAATTTTTGAAATTTGCTCACTTAGGCATTAGATGTCTAAGTGCATAACCGTTCCGCTTTCAGAAGGGATCAAAACCAGGTGACCACTGTTGAAGACGAAGAGTGCTTGGTTTTAGGAATAAAGATTCACGACTTCAAACCACTTCCTTATCTTTAGCAGAATGAAGCAAAATATGATAAAACCCCTTCCCAAAGAGATTAAATGCCAGTTATTTCTGATACTCCAGGTGGAAGATAATTTCTCTTTCAGCTTGGTGAGAGACCAAGGAGCATCGCCCTTTGCTAGAACGACTCTGGCAATTAAAAAATGTTGGCATAAAGCCAGGCATTTATGATACACATCAGGATTAATCTTGACTGCCTGTAGGGAACTAGATTTAACGTTCACAGCTAGTTTTACAATATGATTTGTGAAAACAGGAATAATAGTCTCATCTGCCACAACAGCAGTATAAGATTTTGATTTTGTGTGATCCTCAACCTAAGACAGATGAGGATTATCTGAATGGATTTTAGCAAAACGTTGAACTGAGAACAGGTCTGAATGACTATAGTAAACATCATGATTGGAAAGAGAAGGCCGGAAGGAGAATGTTCAGGCGGCATGGAAGCCACGAGAGAAAACCCAATTTTTTTTATTCTTGATTCTTAAACTTTATTAAATTATTACAGGAAAAATAGTTGCAATTCCCATAACTCTACTGTGTATCTCTCACTTTCTTCAGCAATTGTAATTTTCCTCGAAGACCCTTCTAGTAGCTGTAACCATTGCAATCTCTGAAAGTGAAAACAACTTACTTAATTACTTTTTTCCCTTCAATAAACAGAAGAAAGAATAAGAAAAGTAGCCAACAATGGCGGGCTGGGGTGCTGTATTAATAGGGGTGGTGTTATTTGTGCTTTTAAAGCCTGGACTTTTGTTTCAGATACCCGGAAACATTAGGACTTTGGAGTTTGGAAGCTTGAAGACTAACGACAAAGCTATTTCCATTCACACTCTTATCTTTTTTTCTCTCTATACTATTCTCATCTTAACTGTACATGTCCATATCTATACTGGCTGATTCCACTAGTAAGCTTTTATATATCCCCACCGCCACCACTACCGCCATGATGATGATGATGAAGATCATATTAGATCTGTGTGTTGTTCTTCCTTTTTCACTCTTTTTTCTTTTATGTTATCGATCTTACTTGGAATCAAAAGAGATGATTTTTTTATTATAGAGAAAGAACTGCTGCATATATAATCATTTTATACTATTGGCCTGCTTTATGTAATTGAATTTGCATGATTATATGATGAGAAATATAAGAGCACAAATATTTGATTTGGGAAATTTTTTTTTCTTGAATCTTTAATAGCTTCTTTTAAATGTATGGTGTGAGTGAGTTGCTGCTAAGGATGAGATGATGACATGCATAACTTATGATTTTTGCCAAGGATGAGAGAGGCAAGACATGCATGCACCGGTGGACAACTTTAAAAGCAGCTCATCTTGGGTACCTAAAGCAATTTATATCTTTTTAAGTTAGTTATTTTTCTTTTGATACTTTATTCAATTAGGTGTTTTCTGTGTTTTAAGTTATTTTCTCTCAATTTCACAATGGGTTTGTTATGAAATTTTCATCTCGATCAAATTCTTGATTAACTTTGATTTAAGTAGAGAATAAATTGAAATGGTATGTTTGATTTCAAAATATGCTCACCAACTACTTGATGTAATGCCAGAGTAAAAATTTTCTTTATTTTCAAGATTTTTAGATCAATTTTGTTGCTTGTTATTTTTTACGGGTATTCATGCGTTATAATGGATATGTATGGCAATGACAGCAGCTTGGTGGAGAAGAATGGTGATCATGAAGGTTGCAGATGGTGGTGGAGGTGTGAGGAGAGAAGAAGAAGAGAGGGTCTAATGTAAATTTTTATCCCTTCTAATTATAATTAAATACTTCCTTTTATGTTTTTTTTTTCATTTAAATTTATTAGAAAGACATGTCAGCAAAATCGTATGTGTCCACTTGCTTCAAAATGCGTGGAAGTCACACACTTTGACACTCTGGCAATTCAGGTGTTAATGAAATAAAAAATTTGACTTTAAAGGTTAAATAGGTCTAAAATAAAAATTAAAATATGTAATAGAAAAAAATGAAAGTTGAGATGTGAAATAGGTCAATGAGTAAAATTTCAGGGGTGAAATGATGTATTTGGCCATAAAAATATTAAAATGACAAAGATGAGATTTTTACCATAAAAATATAAACTTTATGATAAAAACACCAAATTTATCATAAAAGGGATAAATACAATAAAAATTGAGAAAAATGCAATAAAAATAATAAAAGTGCTGGAATAAATAAATAAAAATGGCAGAAATAAAATAATATAAATAATAAAGGTGGCGTTTTTACCATAAAAATGTAAACTTTATGATAAAAGGGCCAACTTTACTATAAAAGGTATAAATGCAATAAAAATTGCAAAAATACCAAGAAATAATAAAAATACAGAAATAAATATGCAAATAAAATAAAAATACAGAAACAAAAATATCAAAATGATAAAGATGGCATTTCCACCATAAAAATGGAGACTTTATGATAAAAAAGGCCATTTTTACCATTAAAAGCATAAAAATACAATAAAAATACAATAAAAATGAGAAAAATGCAGAAAAATTAATAAAAATGAATAAAAATACTGTAGAAATTATAATAAATTAAAATGATGAAATAATAATAATAAAAATGCTAACTTTACACTAAAATACCCATTTTTACATAAATGGAGAAAAAGGTGTAAAAATGATGGAAAAATGCAAAATGAATGCAAACACTCCCGGATCGAACCCGAACTTCTTTCTCCTTCTACATATCTTATTCACAAACTTCAAATCGCCACAAAAATCATAACTTTATCACTATAATAAATATTTATAATAAAATGAATAAAGACGTAAAAATGATAAAAAAAAAGATAGAAATAAAATGAAGAAGATAATAAAAATACAATTTTTTATTAAAAAATTATTGGAAGATCCTTAGAGGGACCGGGTGATTACCCTTGATGCGTGCTTTGACTTAGATGTAGTTGGGTTTGGATTTTTGGATCTAAACCCTAAAAAAAATGTAGACATTTGGCTAAAAGTGTAGAGAATGAGAGTCTTGAGTCTTCAATTCGGTAGAGTTTTGGTATATTTTTTGGATCTTCTTCTTTCAAAAATGAGGTATGAAGGGCCTATTTATAGGCAAAAATTTGTTTTGGGGTGCACGGGCAGTCACGGGCTTGAGCGGCATGCGCGCAGGTACGTGGCATTCGCGCGGGTGCGCGCTAGGGGAGCATGGGTGCGCAGCAGTCGTGAGGGTGAGTGGCATGTGCGTGAGCGCTCGCCATTGGCGTGTAGGTGCGCGACATGCGTACGCCCAAGGCGCACGAAATGCGCTCCTCCGGACTTGTTGACGCGTCTACTTTAGGTGCTTTTGAGGTTCAAATGTGTGTTTTGGGCATTTTTTGGTATTTTTTGGTTTCTTTTGGGTATCTTCTCGATCTAAGAATGTATGAGAAAACTCCCAAAGGAGTTTTCCCCCTTTCTGACCAATAGGAATCTTTCATCATCGGATCTTTGAGGGACCGTCAAAATTTGAGTATCAACAGGGAGCTGTTGAAACGAAGAGTATTGAAAAGCCGATCAAATATCTTTTTCTTAATTTCCATTAGTTCAAATTTTCCATAACTTGAATAGCTACTGATTATACTGGCGGAGCTGATGTCCTAATTCTCTTAAATTCTCCACTCTAGGACCACCACTGTTGTCACCATCACTACTCTGACCTTCAAGTTTTGCAACTTTCGTTCTAAAGAAAACTGAAACTCTAAGCTACCTCCGCAATTTTCTTGTGCAATAACGCTGTTTTGGTAGCATAGCAATGAAAGTGTAAAAAAATTAAAAGAAATTTATATTTATAACTTTTAATTCAAAAATTGAAAGAGAAGTTGAAACTGTTACAACTTTATTGTTGCGTTCAAGTATGGTCTCATGGTCTTCTTTATGCTTGAAAGTGTAAGAAGCCATGGCTTGAACCGAGATGGACCCTTTCTTTCTTGAACAATAAAATTTGAAGCCAAGAATCATAGTTGTAGAGGTGGGTTTAAGGTGGTGGTGGTGGTGGGCTATTGGATGAAAGGTAAAGGGATGTGGAGGTTTATATACATATTTTTAATTTATATATGTATTTTTAATTATATTTATAATTTTTTTAATAATTTAAGATATATATTTTTATATTTTAACATTATTTAAGTATGAATAGAATAAATATTTTATTTTAAAATGTATAAAGAGATATTATAATTATGTGTATTAATACATATATATTTGTATAGGACTAATGGTCAAATTGCCCCCTGAACTTAAAGGCAATGGGCAAATAAGTCGAATTTTTACTTTTTCGACAAATTAGGACAGAACTTTTAGTTTTAAAGTTAATTTACTCCTAATTAATCGCGTGTAGTGCAAACTCTCCAACAAGCATGTGAAATAAATATTTTATTAAAAAATCTATAAAAAAAATTGTTGTTTCAATAGTACTAAAACATATTCTGTAATTCAGAAATATTGTCTTTAAAACACTGTTCAACACCAACAACTAGACAGTTGCACCTCTCCATTCACCTCACCTGACATCATCGCCTCTCCGTTGTGCCGCCTCTACTGGCACCACCACCATCATCTTTCCTCTTTTAAAGCCCAAAAATGCCCACCAGAATTATTAACAACACACCCTAAACCTACCTTATTTCCCCGCTGAGGTACTGTAGCATCTACATTGAATTTCAAAAACCCATCATATGGCTTAGTCCATCTGACATCACCACCAACCGAATCTTGAACAACAGAACTAGAATCTACCCTTCGAATTTTGGCGGCATCCCACTGGTCGGCAAGAAGCTGACCTACTGAATTTAAAATAACAAGAATGATTCATTTAAACATTTCGCAACACCACATTATTCCTATTAAACCATAACATCCAGATGATCATTATAAACAAACGACACTCTTCCATCAACCAGTTCCTAAAAACCAAATTGAAACACTCAATTTTAGAACTTGGTCATTGACAACATCGACCATTCATCATTAACTTCCAACAATAAATTGCAATTGGGCAAGAAAACCATACTTGTCAGCCATCAAACCAAGCGTATGGTGAATAAGATTATATGAACCACCTAATAAATGAAGATGGCCAATGATTGGCCATGCTCCAACAGGTTCAGGTGCTTGCTTATGGCTCCATCAGATAATCCTTACCCTGCTAAGTAACACAAACGAGAGAAATATCAAAGAGATGAACCCAGAAATCACGATCGATTACAGACTTAAATCCATATTTTGATTATGAGATGAACATAGATAGGCGTGAGATTAACAAGTCAATGGCTATACGATAATTGCTCTGCAATTATAGAGAGTGCCAAACCTTTGCTCTGTTCTTTTTTGAGCTCTACAATTAACGAATACCCATTTCTGCATTCAAAAGAAGATTAATTTCTTCATTCTTCATTTAACAAGACGACGGCTCTAGAGCTAGGGATACCCACTAGCAGCAGCGGCAAAGGAGGTAGGCGGAGGAGGAGGGGTTTAAGTTTGGAGTTGAAGGGCTAGGCAGAGAGAGATCAATAAAGCCAACAATTTGGCTTTTTGATGAATTAAGCCATGGCATTTGTTCTATCACCCACGGAGAAGAGTAAATCAGAGGAGAGAATTTTTACCGGTTGTTGGCTAAGAAGGCAAGAAAAGAAGAGGATAAAAAAGAATATGAAGAGTTAATAATAAAGAAAATAAATTAATTAATTAAAGTAATTGATAAAGATTAAAAAAAAGAGTTTTGAAAATTCAAACCAATTTTTTTTAATATTACATAAATTTGAATATAAAAAACTGATGATTGTTGCACACACGCACAATTTTGATTTATTTGATCTGAAAATTGAAAGTTCTGTCCTAATGTGTTGAAAAAGTAAAAATTCGACTTGTTTACCAATTGGCTTCAAGTTCAGTGGACAATTTGACCATTAGTCCTATTTGTATACCATATCACATGTTAGCATATTATGCTATTTAATTAAATGCATCTTTTCATATTTTATATGGGTTAAATAGGTTTAAACCATTTAAATCAGTACATATGAATTGATCTCTTTTTTTTTTATCCAAACATATTCATGTTAAAATTAAGAGCAAATTCCATTAACCTCCCTGAAGTTAGGCCTAATTTACATTTCAAAACTTCTTGTATCAAAATCGAATATTAACCTTCTTATAGTTTCAAAATTGAACACTTAATAACTTTTGTTGACTTTTTTTTTTACAAAAAGAAAACCATTATACCCTTAAAATGGTAAAAAAAATGACTTTTTTGTAATTTTAGCAAAATTACAAAAACGATTATGTTTGTGGGTCCTTGGGTTTTAAGAGATGTTTTCAGCGTGGCCATATTTGATTAGTTTTATGTCTAATCATATGATGACTCATTTAGAAATTTACTAAATTGATTTTTTTTAAACACTGTGATGCATTGAAGTGGGCGTGTGATTAATAAATGAACAAAATAAACATTATCATGATGAGGAAGAACAACTTTGTTTAAAGTCTATAATTAATTCAGTTATATTAAGATAGAATTATAAGAATAATAAAAATTTATGAACATTTAATTTAACTAGATTGTATGTATTAGTGTCAACGTCCACATTTAAAAATTTAACACTAATAACTAACAATTGTGATTTTGTGAGTACTAACAAACTTCACTATCCAAAAAAACTAAAATTCAAAACATTATATAGATAAGAATAGCTGGTGCAAACTGAATTCAACTATTGTTTGTTGGTTAAAAAAAAGTGTGGCCAAATTTAGTTTAGGCAAAAGTTGAACTCTTTACAATTTTTTTTTTTTAACAATCATAGTTGTTAGTATGTTAGTATGTTAGGAGTTAGATTAGATTTTTTTGGTCTCCACAGGGACAAACAAGGCCCTCACCACCACAGCCAAAGCGTGGGGCTGTAACTCTTTCCAAATTTAGTTTAGACAGAAGTTGAACTCTTTCTTTTGGTTCGCTTTATTTAGTCACTTATTAGGTATTCGGCTTTTTGCATTGAACATTGGCTCCATTAGCAATAATTGCTACTAATTTTGTGGATGTGGATCATTTATTTATTCGATGCATTTCTACTCGTCGGATTTGCACATTTTTCTTGCGATGGTGGGGATTATCTGCTGTCATTCCAAACCATCTTTTTACCTTTTTTCAACAATGGCAAAGGCTAGTATTTACTTTGGTTCATTTCAGCGTAGCTTTTGGTCCTCTCTCTTCTTCCTAATAACCTGCTCGCTATGGCTTCATCGAAATGAAGCGGTCTTCTCATTTGTTGTTGTTTCAGTTGAAAGGGTGCAGATGCTTACTTTTACTTGAATTGCTGCATGGATGAAAGCCTCCTTTCCTGTCTTCAGGTCCCCATCAATCTCTATTCAACGCTGGTCCAACAATATGAGATGACAGCTTGCTTTTTTCTTTTTCTTATTTTTCTTTTTATACTATCAAATCACTTCCTGCTGAGCTGTAGGGAAGAGGTTTTTCATCACTTGATGATCTGCATCAAGTGGTTTTTCCTCTCACCGACTTAATAAAAGAAAGGAAAAAGATTGCTGCAGCGGGCCCGCTCATTAAAAATGCCTCACCCCTGTGGTTTTACAAAAAAACCACCTCACAAATGAATTGCCCCCATGTAAGCAGGGGGCAATTCAGTCAAAAAAAAAAAAAATTTTCAATAAAAAAATACGGCCCGCTTGATCTCTCTAAAAGAAAATAACACTGATATTTATTGCGTTGCAGGCTGCATAAGATAAATATTTTTTTATTAATATTTTTGACGAAACTGCCTCCATACATTATGGGGCAATTTCATTTGGAAGGACGTTTTTCCGCTATGTTTATCTTTATTCAAAAGATAATCAATTTATCAAAAACAAAAACTTTTATTTAACATTATAGACGCAGTCCCCAATACATACACTAACACATTTAAGAAATCCAGCAGAAATAAACAACCATGTTTTAAAATTGACTGATACTTCACTCCCCTTGCATATCACAGACTGATCATGCACATGCAAAATGAAACCAACTAATTAATTTATTTTCAATGACATGATAAAATCTGTTAACTTCTTCAAGGAATTATAGGAAGAACCACATTCCGTCATGCATTCTTCAACCTTATTCTTCAAATCCACAGCTTTCTGCCTCATCTCTTCTCCTTCACTTTCCATCATTAGCCTTCTTATAGTCCTCTCTATGTCTCCTCTCTCTAACTCATTCTCTAAGTACGCACCCACTTTCCATACATCACTCACATACCTGGCAGTGACCTTCTGGTCTCCAAAATTTGGTCTACATATCATCGGCACGCCTTCGCAGATGCTTTCAAGGGTTGAATTCCATCCACAGTGTGTCCAAAATACTCCTACTGCAACATGATTTAACACTTGCTTTTGAGGTGCCCATTGAACTATGCATCCTCTTTCTCCAACAGCTTCCTTGTACCCCTCAGGCAGTGATTCTATCCATTTTGAACCAAGCACTGAGCCTGGCCTCACAACCCATAAAAAAGGCTGTTTGCTATTAGCAAGACCCCAGGCTATTTCAGCTAAGTCATTGGCACTTATGGACGCCAAGCTCCCCATGCTTACATAAATGACTGAGTTAGGAGTTTGCTTATCAAGCCAAGTAATGCAGTTGGTGTCCTCTTTTAGTACGCTAATGTTGGAAGAAGTTGGTGCAAATTTGTGTACGGGGCCTATTGTGAAGATTGGAACATGGGATTCTTCTTTCAGCTGTGTTAATGAGGATTTTTCAAGGCAATCTATAGTGTTCCAAATGACAGCTGAACTCGATCTTATGTTGCGCAGATTACGCACTGCTTTCAAGAAGTCTTCTGATGTTCCAAATTTAGAATTAGTTGGCAGATCCTTGAACTTCAGGGGATAGTGGCCGACTACATTTTCCTGCAGTTCATAATCTGCAATCCAAAGTATTGATTAATGTGCATTCTGCATTCTTTAATAAGCATGGCATATCATATAAATCTGCAACTACTCTATACTATGTTGGTTCAGTGGTGCTATAATGGTGTCTGAAACTGGAGTTAAATTATAAATTTGCAACTACTATAGTAAGTTTGTTCAGTGGTACTAAAGTGGTCTCTGAAACTGAAAGCATAGAGTTCGAATCCTATTTGCCGGCCTATCGCAGACCAAATAACAAAAACTTTACCAGTTTTTAAAGGAAAAAGATCTGAGTGAGTGTTTCCAGATTTGGACGAGCTCACTCTCCTTTTTACCAGCTTCAAACGTGTAACAATACACATGCAACGTTATGCTGACAAAGAAATGAACTTTCAGTGATAACTTTTACTGCTCAATCAATATCAAAATTAGTTGACATTATCTCAAACCTGTCGAAGGCAAGCAACCATCAACGATTAGTTGGGAAACACGACTGCGAGCAAGAAACGTTGCTGCATTGTTGGTGCGAAATATGATGCTTGGAAGTCGTAGATTTGCAGCTACAGATTCAGAGAAGTACATGAGTTCATCATAAATAATGCAGACAAGTTCCTCGTCATTCTCTAGTTGCTCTTGCATCATCCTAGCCAGACAAGTCTGTAAAGGAGCTACACAGTTGACATTAAGAGCCAAAACAAGTGCAGTATAGTCCCCAGATGACAATTCATCATCAGATAATCCATCTGGTATTGAAAGAAAGGTGAAATTTGGATGGTGTGAAGGATCAGGAGAGCAATATTTTGTATGAACAATTGTAATGGAAAAGCCATTGGATTGAAGAGTCGTGGCCAGCTGAAGCATTGGATTAATGTGGCCTTGGTAAGGACAAGGGACTAGCATCAGCCGACGATGTTTCATGTCTCTCACATACACATACACACGTGAGAGTTATCATAGGTAGGATCACATATTTAAGTATGGATAAAAATTAACGAACCTACTTGCAAAGTCAATAGTAGGTGGCACGTAGTGATTTTTTACTATAATGTCCCTCTTTTATTTATAATAAATAAATTATTTACAAATTACAAGTGATTAAATTCAACTTACATTTTAAATTCTATCATTTTCATTAATTGTTATGACCAAAAAAAAAAAATCATTTTCATTAATTGTTAAAAATAGAAATTTTAAAAAATAAATTTTAATTAACATCAAGGACAAACCTCAAAACTTTTTTGGGTTATTTACAAAAGTACCCAAAAAAATATAAAATAATAACATCAAATACTCTTTTTCAAATAATTACATGGACAATGATACATGTCACGGGTTGCGACGCTATTGTGCGCAACCCGCGACAAATTACCACTTTAGTCCCTAGAAAATAACATGTTCAGTCCCTATAAAAAATTTTTTTGTCTTTCCTTTGTTGCCCCCCAATACAGGGGGCCATCTAGTTTAGAGGTTATTTTTGGGATTTCTTTCTTTGCGATTTACTGTTTCTTGTTACAAGTTACGACAAGAAACATTATCCTAATTACATTAAGGGAAAAGATTGCTGGCGCAGCCCGAGAGGTGAATAGTGCCGCACGGGCCCGCGAAACCCCAAAATGCCCCCATTCAAATTGAATAGCCCCCATGTATGCAGGGCCAAAAAAGGAAGTCTAAATTTTTTTTCTATCTTTTGGTGGCCCTGCACGTGACTGTTCATAATGCGGGCTGCACCATGTATCATTGCCCTTACATTAACATCCATATTTTCAAAAAATATTACACGAGTGTCCTATTCTTTTTTCTAAGCTCTGTCATCTCTTCTTCTTCCTATTTTTTTTTTTTAGTTTCTTCGTCAACTCATCTTGCCATTGCTGTCATCATCTTCTTTTTTTTTTGTTCCTTTCGTACTATTGTTTTCTTTTTAGTTCAATAAAAAAGTCTTCCTCTTCCTTTTGATTGGACTTTTATTTATTTATTTATTTTAACTTTTTGCATGCACCAATATTTATGAACACACATCGACCTCTAACTCATCCTTTTGATCAGACTTTTATTTATTTATTTTAATCCCTCAATTCTAAATTAATTGTCACTTTTTTAAATAAAAAATTTTAATTATTTGTCACTTTTATATATCCAATACAACATTAATTTTTTCTTTCCTATTTTATCCTTGTGTTAACTTTATCTATATTAATTGGTTTTGTAAAATTCTACAAGTCTTTCCAATATTTTCAAATTGTTGTTTCATATTCCAAAAAGAAATTCTTCATGAAAATTTACAGTTCAAGTATGAAATATAAATTTAATTTTAGCCAACTAATCTTTTAACATATATTCAAGAAGAAAAATGGAGAGAGGTCAAGACACCATAGATTTAAATTCAATTTCATGTGTTATATGTACATTTAGATCCATTTTGTAAAGGCGTTTGATGGGTTTGGCTTGTAGGTTTAGAGATGTTAAATGTTTAACCTTATAAAAACTGTTTTATAGAACATTATATGGGAAAGTTTAAAAATGTTTCGGATGAAAATTTTGGTGCCAAAGAATTTAGTTTTGAACAAAAATAAGAAAATAATTTGTTAAGATAAGTTGGAAGTGATTGAATTAACCAATTCTACTTTATTAGAATAGGTGGAAGTGTGACTAAAATAAGAGAATGTGCCACAATTATTTTTACAGCAATAAGTAATACATTTTGAATATATATAGAGAAGTTTAATTTAGTTCTGATACTTCCGGTCCATTTCTAGGTGGCTGAGTATACCTGTAAAACAGAGGCCGGTGAAGGAGCATGCTGGGCGGGGTCCCAGCAAAGCCTCTCCGACGGTCACGTTAGGGAGGAGAGGATGGAGAGAGCAATGAATGGACTAGGATTTTAGTAGGGTTTTTAGGTTACCTTCCTTTGTCTCTTCGTATGGGTGTTTATATACACTCTTACCCGGTGCCATGTGGCGTTTGCTGAGTGACTGGAAATACTGTTCAAGTGGTTCGCTTCCTTATTTTAGCATGCGCCTCTTTGCAAGTCGGCATTAGGTGAGCTGGCATGGGTCGGGCGTTTGCTAGAGGACATTGCCCTTGTCGCACGGAAGCCTGCCAGGTACTGATGTTGGCAGGGTGCAGGCATTTCAGGGCGTTACCATGAAATCTCCGTGCAGAGGTGATTTCATTGTACTATCCATGCTAACGTGTCTTTTATTCATTAGTTGCTAGCTATCATTTGTTTCCTGTCACTATCACCTTCTAACGGATTCTTCTTTCTGGTGTAGGTGCAGGTACATGAAGATGAAGGATGGTGAAGAAGAAGATCTTTGGGTTTTGGGCCTTGTGGGCTTGCTCCATTTTCCTGGGCCAAACCAAGCTTTGGTATCAAGGCTCCCCCCCCCCCAAATTATTGATCATTATGTTCAACTTCCTTTCGAAGCGTCGTCTCGAAGCATCCCTACAATATGTCTTCAATTGGGCATGTGCCAAGCGATTTTTGAGGAGCAGTTTTGGTGCACATTAACTACCATTTCATGTTCCATCAGTCGCGTCCTTTCAACTACCACTCCCCCCTTTTTCGTGATTTTAAAATTTGGCCATTTATGGCTTGCGTCATTAAATAGGGGTCATCACGAGGCTTATTAACTTCTAACAATTGCTACTTCTCTCCTCTTTCTCTACTTCTCTCTTCCAGAGCAAGTCTTCTTTCCCTGTTTCTTCTTTTTCTTGTTTCTGGAGACTTCTCTCATTTTTGCATTTCCGTTGTTTACTACTGCCGTTGACGTCTTTCTGCTCACCATTTTTTTTCATCCTTGCTACTCTACCGAACATCCATGGCCTTGAAAAAAGGTATTGTCTTTCTTCCGTTCTCTTTCTTTTCCCTCTGTCTTTTCTTTGATTTTGCTAGGTACTATTTTATCTATCAATGATTCTTGTGAATGGGTTTGTGTTGTTAATGCTATTGTGTGCCATTGACATCCTCTCCATTTTTACCTCTTATTATTCTTGCCTCCTATTATTGTTTTATTGATGTTGCTATTTGGTTTTCTTGCCATTATCATGTTTTCCTTGTGTTACTTTTTGTGTGATATGTTTGGCCTTTACTGTGGTGAGTCATTCTGGTGTAGATATTACCGGTGAAGTGAGTGGCGACCCCATTGGGAAGTTTGTGGAGGTAGGAGGGGGGTCAACCCTCAACGACTCCTATTCCTATGTGCCCCATGCATCTCGGGGTTGGGCGTCATCTCGTCGCCTTCGCCGGAGGGGTAGTAGCCCTAGCAAAGATGTCGACAGTGGCTTTATGAATCAGGGGTTATCGAAGGTTTTGTTAATCGATTATGTTCGTTTTAATATTTTACTGAATCATCTCTCTAATTTGAAGGAGGAGTATTGCTTTCCCGAGGAGTATGAACTCTCTATTCCGAAAGGATGCCGTGGGAACTCCATTCTAGAGGAGCCACACATGGTGATTTATGAGGACTTCCTTAGGGCTGGGCTTCATTTTTCATTACATCCCTTCGTGGTGATCTTCCTTGAGACGTATGGAGTGGCCATGAGTCAGCTTACTCCCAATAGTTGGATGTTTTTGACTTGCTTTATTCTTATGTGTGAACAGGCTAGTTTAGAGCCTGACTTGAACATATTTCAATATTTGTTTATGTTCAACAAGAAGAGCCAATATTGGCACTTGTCTGGGCGTCCTAATAGGTCTTCATTTTCGGGGCTTCCCTGTTGGGTTTCGTGATCCATAATGCAGCGAAAAACAAAAATTTAACCATAAAAAACCCATAACCCGGATCCATGTAATTCGAACTAGATTGATTGAGAGGGTTTCCAAAACTCACCAAGATGATTTCTAGGTAAGAACGTTGGAAGGAAGAGAGGGGCTTCACACTGGTGACAGCCTACCTTGAGCTTTGTGTATTCCTTTATCGGATTGAGACGACACCAAAAGGGCACGCCCTCTACGGTATCCACATGAACAAGGTGATAGAAAGCAAAGTTGATCTGCTAGAACCTTTGTTGTCTCATAACACTTTTTCTCTCTATGTGTTTTTCTCACAAGAAGCAGTAGAGGAGGAAATAGAATGTGGCTTAACCTAAACCCTAAAGAATGAGATGTATATATATATACATCTTATCTAGGGTTTCTCTTACCAAAATCATTTTGGTAAGATTAGACTTCCTTTTCTAATTTGATTCTAATTCCAAATTAGAATCATTTCCTATTTATTTTAGATAACTCTTACCTAAAATAAATTAGGAAATAAATAAATAAATAAACACTAATATATATATATATATATTTATTTAGTTATTTATTTATTTATTTACTTATTTATTTAAACTTCCATAGAGATAATTAATGGGCTTATTAACCCAAGTATACTTTAGGCTTGTTCTAAGTGTGCGACCCTGTAGGTTCACATAACGTTGGCAGTGGGCCTAAAATTCCGTTTTAACCCACAAGTCATAATTGGTCTCTAGCAAGACATTATGACTACCCAAGTTGTGTGAAGGTCGATAATCCGACATAACCTAATACATAGCTTGTACTATAGTCCTTTTGTCACATGATATCCTAATTGAATATAAGGCATGGATTATGTCATCCTTATATTGTTCAATTATGTTGTTTCTCGATCCCAAGTATACTGATACTGATAACTCTTTATCATTCTAGTATGGCCATGCATTTCTCTTCACTCTAACTCATCGAGGGGCCCAACAGATGTCTTCTCAAAATAACTAAAGGAAAAATTCCATCTTAACCACTCACATCCCTCACATAACTCATTCTATATCTAATCACAACCTGTTTTACCATCCGGTTAAAGTATGGCATAGGGATGTGTTAAAATATAGAACTTATCATGCTGGAAACCATGGTGATCTCAGGTCAGATGACTCAAATAATACTAATGTGATAAGAATTACCTATGACAATAATCCATGTGGTATTCTCATAGTGGGTTGATCCAGTACATCATTTCTCTAAATATGTACCTATGAGTCTGACTTAATATCTCATATACATGATCAGTAAAACTTAATCATCAGTCAACCTCATACTAGTCTTTTATTCATTATTGTTCCCACAATAATAATGGACTAGGGATATTTAGATTAGAATTCAAGAATCATCTAAGAGTTTTACTATCAAGTCACGTACTTGATGATCTTAGTAGAATTAACTAATCAAGGATAATACTAGAATTAGCCAGTAATAATAAAAATGCCTCTTTATTATTAAAATACAAATATGACAAAGTCAAAGTATGGTCATTACATAATTGGCCTGGGGCATAACACTAACAATCTCCCACTTGCACTAGGCCTAATCAATATTGTATCTCATACCCATTGACCTAGTGTGACTCTCATATTTAGCATGTGGAAGAGGCATAGTTAGTGGATCAGCCACATTGTCATATGTTAGTACTCTGCATATCTTCACATCTCCTCTCTTAATGATCTCTCTAATGAGATGATAACGCCTGAGTATATATTTGGATTGTTGATGTGATCTGGGTTTCCTTAGCCTATGCTATGGCTCCATTATTGTCATAATATAAGCCCACTGGATCTAATATACTAGGAATAACTCATAATCCAGTTATGAACTTCTTGATCCAAACAGCTTCCTTGGCTACCTCCGAGGCAGCTATGTACTCAGATTTTATTGTAGAATCAGCAACGGTGTCTTGCTTTGAACTTCTCCAGCTCACTGCACCTCCATTTAAACAAAACACATAACCTGACTGCGATCAAAAGTCATCTTTGTCAGATTGGAAGCTAGCATTGGTGTAACCATTTATAACTAGCTCATCTTCCTACCCACCATATAGTAAAAATGCATCATTAGTCCTTCTCAAGTACTTAAGGATATTCTTAACTGCTATCCAGTGACTCTCACCTGGGTCTGAATGGTATCTGCTCGTTATGCTCAAAGCATATGAGACATTTGGTCGAGTGCATAATATGGCATACATGATGGATCCAATAGCAGAAGCATATGGAATGTTACTCATGCAGTCTCGCTCATCTTATGTCTTTGGACACTAAGTCTTGCTAAGACTAATGCCATGGGACATTGGCAAGAATCCTCTCTTAGAGTTTTGCATACTGAACCTATTCAGTACCTTGTCAATGTAAGTGCTCTAACTTAGGCCAATAAGCTTTTTAGATATATCTCTATAGATCTTGATGCCTAAAATCTAGGCAGCCTCACCTAAGTCTTTCATTGAGAAATAATTCCCTAACCATAATTTAACATTTTGTAGAGTAGGAATATCATTTCCAATGAGTAATATGTCATTAACATATAGCACTAGAAAAACTATTGCACTCCCACTAACCTTCTTGTAAACACAAGGTTCATCTTCATTCTTGATGAATCCAAACTCTTTGATTGCTTCATCAAAACGAAGATTCTAACTCCGAGACGCTTGCTTCAATCC
>CATIWK010161475.1:0-10361 GCA_949634005.1 Mallotus japonicus
CTGCAATATCATCCTCAGCAGCAACCATACAGCTCACTCTACACTAAGCCAAAGAAAAAATCAAGAAGAGTGAGGAACAAATAATAAAAAAAAAAAGTTAAAAAGTGATTGTGATTGTGTACCTAGAACCCATTGATTTGCCAACCAAAATTAGAGGATGTCCAGGGTACTTAGCAACAGTATTTTTCACAATATCTTTATGAAACTCCACCAATTTCTCTGCTTTTGGAGGAGCCCTCTTTTTCCCACCAGAAAAATCTATCAAACAATAAATTCCAATTGCATCATTGAAAATAATCCACATTTTTCACCAATTCAGGAAAATTAATCCATCTCTATCACCACAACAATCATAATCTTTTTCTTAAAATAATAAACTTTATAGAAAACTAATGACACTGCCTTACAGGGATAATCAAATGTGACCACTTCAACCGCATTTAAAGCATTTTGCAACTTCTCCTTCCATCTGCATTATTTAACGAAAAAATTCAAAAAAAAAAAAAAGAACTGAGATACTCGCATCAGCAAAAAAGATTGGAAAAGAAAAAAACCTGATCATCCAATCGGAGGACGAAGGAGCACCAGCGCCGTGAGCAAAGACGACCACCGGCGGTGGTGACGCTGACGATGACGTGTCATTTGCTGTAACTTCAGCTTGAGTTCTTCTCCTTCGCTTTGATGGAGGTGAAGAAGCATCATCCATTTCAAGCTATTCAAATCTTTTAAACCCTAAAAGAAAAAACAGACGGCGAGTGAAGCTTTTGTTCACTAGAACTTACTGGAACCGACTGAAATTATTAGCTACATCCCTTCCGTTCGGTGAGCGGTTATCTAATTTGCCCGCCACTTTATGACGGGCTAAACGTACGTGAAAACGGGCCTTTGGGCTAACCAAATATGGGCCAGCATAAATAAGGAAAGTGGTTTTTCAGAAATAACCAAAAAATAAAAAATTTCAAAAGCATGGTATTTTATGATGATTATTTTTATATATCCAAAAATAATAAAAACAACTGAAACAATCAAAACAACTATGAAAATAACTGAAACAACTAAATAAAATAATAAATAAAGGTTGTAAAAAAACCAAAACAACTAAAACAAAAAAAAACCGAAACATCGATTATAATCACAATACATACTCACTAAATCAACGAGAACTCATAAATTAACAAATATCTATCAACACCATAGTACAAATCCAAAAATAAAATGAAAAAAATTCAAGAATCACCCAAATGCCAATAATCACCACTCATCAAATTAAAAAAAAAATCATGAATTGGCAAAAATTTATTTACACTCATAGTACTGGAAACACAAATTTATAAATAAAAGAAGAAAAAGAAGAAATATCGATTATAATCATTTAAGCTTTTTTTGCTGCTAGAAATTCATTGTTAATGAGTTAATTTTACAATTTTTGTTATAATTAGTAATGAGTTTGGGTGAAAACACAAAAATTTTGATTAATTTTGTAAAATTAAAAGAAGAAGAAGAAATAAACAAAATACAACGCGAAAATAAAAAATTAAAAAAACATATTTATGAAAACACAAAGAGATAAAAGTGAAAAAAAAAAGTAACTATAATTTTAAAAAGTTTGACCAAACAACAATCCACAATGTAACTTTTCCATAAGAAAAAGCACAACTGTTATATCATGCACCCCTGTCCATATTGCAATATGTACCACACGTGTGAGATGAAAACACGCGTCTTTCTTCTTCTTTTTTTCACGTTAAACGTTTTTTTTTTCACATAAGTGCAACGGGTTCTCAACTAAAAAAAATTAGTTGATACTGTTTTGCCTATCTATAAGTTGGGTTCATTAACCTTCACATGTGAGTTCATTGACCTTCACCTGCTGGTTCATTAACTTTCACCTGCAGATACATTGGCCTTAGGTTCAATGATCTTCACCTGCATATTCATTGGTCTTCACTTGCATATTCATTGACCTTCACCTACATATTCATTGAACCTGTAGGTAAAGGTAAATAAACCTTCATTATTTAAGTAATGAAAATAATACAAATTTTTAAAAATAATATAGTTTCCTTAAGAATGAACTATATGTTCATTAATAATGAACTGTATTTTCATTAATATTTGTCTACATGGTCATTACTAATATATATACACAATAGCTTTGTATTTATTTTATTTATTTATTATTATTTTTTTTTTGCTCTTGTTCCTCAAGTTGTGGCACTTGAGTTTGTTTCTCTAAATAGACCAAAATATGATCTTGGTTCCTTATTAGGTGTGGAATCAGTTGAACCATATCTAAAAAGTTCAGAAGTCACAATGAAAGGAGTATTCAATCCTTCAAAGCTACAAGAATACGTGCACAAGAGAACAGGAAAACATGCGGTGATAGTAAACCAAGAACCAGCAGAGAAAAAAGGAGGAGAAGGAGAAGAGAAAGGTAAAGAATCCAAGGAAGAAGAAAAAAAAAAGAGACCAGAGATTGCAGCAATGGTGAGGAAAGAAGAATAAGAAGACGAAGACGCCCAGAGAAAGAAGAAGAAGAAGAAGAAGAAAAAGAAATAATTGTGTCAAAAAAACAAAAGCTTTCACATGAACCCATGGTCCATATTACAATATGGACAGGGATCTATATATAATTTGCGAAAAAAACATTCATGGGCCTTGGAGTTGGTGATTGATAATTATTCAAACGATTTCCATTGATAGTTCCTTAATTAGATCTCACCACCACCATTTTAAAAATTCAATTTATCATTTAAAATTTCTAAAATTTTTTTAGACCTACTAAAATTCTTTTTCATTTTTTATATAAACCATCAACATCTAAAATCTACTAAATTTTGATTAATTCGATTTGATCTAAGTAAAATTATAAGAGCCGTAAAATCTAAGGTGAACATTCGATCAGTTTTTAGCTATTTTTTTATCAAACTAAATTAATCAAGCTGAATCATATAAAAATTGAACCGAACTAAATCAAATTAAAAATCGAACCGAATTGAACCAAAATAATCGAATCAAATCAAATCTAAAATTGAACCGATTATATCAAAATCGAATCTATAATTTAATATAAAATTAAACTGAATCGATTCGATTTTCCATTCAATTTATTCGAAAGCGTTGCTCAACACTAGTGAAATCACTTATTTTTTAGTATGGAGAAAGAGAAAATGAGATATTATAAATTAGAAGAACGACGAGTGTTAGGCAAGTTCCATGTCGTGGTTGTATCCAAATTGTAAAATATGCCACTTGGATTGAGGGATAGAAAAAAGCAGGATTTAGAGAATGTCAAAAGAAAAATATATAATCAGCTTTTATGCTTCACATAGTACCGGAGATAAGGGTGAGAGAGAGATGCCACCTTCTAGCTAATATATTCTTTTTTTAATTTTGCAAATTACAACACAGCATAATTGCCTTGTCGTGTTTGCTAAGAGCCAACTCCTTAATTTGTAAATACATGCATTTTCATAACAAATATTTGTCGACATGCCTACCCTATACCACACTGAAATTCAGAATTTCCTCCATATCTTTTTTCTTATACAGTGAAACACGGTGGGAGATAGGAAAATTCGAACCTGAATTTTTCATATATCTTTGTGAGTTCTTTAATCACTAAATTAAGATTAATTGATAAATTTTTTTCATATCAAACACATGCGAGTGTACTAGTGGAAAATAAATAGTCTTAAGTTTAGTTTTTTAAAAAATATATTATAATGTACATAATAGATTATTTTTTAATTTATAACATTAATCTTTATATAATTTAGTAAAAATCAGCCTTCTAATAAATGAGGAACATCTTAAAATTGAACTGTAATATATGCAATATATTAAATTAGCTGTTAATAGATTCTTATTTATAATTTTATTTAAATCAACTAAATTAAAAATATAGTGAGTTTTAAATACCAAAAATTTTAAGAAAATACAGAAAAGCATATATATGAGATTTTAAGTGCGAATTGGCAAGAGAAATTCATATAGAGGTTGACTTTGTGTTACAAGGCTTTCTTTTACCACTTTTAGATTGATCTGAGCTAGGGGACCCCGAGGACCTGTTAAGATAAGAGGATCATGTTAAGGCCACTAGATTACAAGTTTCCAAAGATATGAGGACCCTACCAAAATAAGTGCAGAATCGATCAATGTTCAATTTTCTCCAAGTTTTATTGATATTGATACCAACCAATCCATCCCTTTAACATTGTTAGCCCTATATAAAAGGGTGTTCTTGGCCAACCCTCTTCAACACCAACTAACCAAACCAATCAAAAGATATACATATACATATATGAATATCTTTCAAGCCATTGGTTGTTCACTCTCCCTCAAGGGCTTCCGATCTTGCCAAGCTAGTCCATGCAACTCTTAAATCTCCATTAGTTGCAACATGTATGGTTAGGCCAGAAGCTCTTGGGGGGGAGTTTGAACAAGCTGCGGCTTGCTTGCTACCTAGCTAGCTATTGGCGATGGATGGATGTCATCAACCGAGGCATTGATTGCTCACTCTCCCTCAAGGGCTTCCGTCAGTGCCGGAAATTGGCAAGGGCAGAGCCCTTGTTGGAGAGTGGACAATAGCTGTCTTGATCAGTTTTTTTCAACATATTGACAATCAGGACACAACATTAACAAATGACAATCATTTCTCACTCTCCCTCAAGGGCTTCTATGTGTTCGATGGTCCAAAAAGGCCAAGTACGCACAGAGGCCCTGTAGAGAGAGTGGATCATGTTTGCCATTCTATCGTGCATGCATGGAATCATTTCTCATCATATATATATATATATATATATATATATATAGACATATAAATTTGTAGAATTTTAATGAGGCGCTCGATTTGCACTACAGAGTTCCCAGTAAAAAATGAAGATTGTTTATATTTTGTGTTAAAATTGTTGATAAAAAGTAGTTTTCAAGTTGACTAGCTATATATCTAGTGGAGGAAACTGGGGGAAATTAGGGGAAAAAAAGAGACTATATATTTGATCCACTGCATCCTCCTTATTCTTTGTAGGTTAACGGTGGAATTGGCCATGAAGCACATGTTGCCTGCAACTTTATGAACGATGACAAAGACTACCGTGAACTCAATTCAGAGGCTAGTGGGATATTTATTTATGTTTAGGTGGTCCAAGAAAATGTGTAACCACATACATAAATGAAAATTAACTTTTTGTTTGAAGAAATTGTTGATTTGCTTAGAGTTATCCTTTATTTAGCTTTGATTCAAACTCCCACCTCCAACTTTGGAACTTAAACTACTACATTTCAACGACAAAAACCCAATACCATACGTTGTTAAATTTTTCAAGAAGGGTACTTCATGGCCATGGAGATTCAAGATACAAAAAGGACCAAGAAGCCCAGGGTGTGTTTACTTATAAAAAATTATTTTCTATTTTCATTTTTCATTTTTCAAAGAAAATGAAAACTTTTCATTTTCACAGAAAATTTGTAAAATATGTTTACTTGTTAGAAATTGAAACTATTTTCTCTTTTTTGAAAATAAAAAATGTGTTTATTTGTTCAATTTAATAAATAACAATTGAGATATCTAGAGTTTGAAAAGTAGAGTTTGTTTTGTTTTCTAATATTAGAATAAAATAATAAATAATATATAAAAAAAGTAGAAAATATGCCTTAATGAAAACTCCGTGTTTTCACTTTATATTTTTAATGAGGAAAATTTTTGAAAACAACAAAAATTTATTTTACACTTTTCTCTTAAAATTGTGAAAATTGTGAAAACAGTTTTCAAGTGAGATTTTTATAAAAATAGCCAAAGTAAACATAAAGATCTATTTTTTGTTTTCATTTTAAAAAATTTTCTAAATAACTAGAGTAGTTTTCTCTAAGTGAACACAACCTGATGCCTGTGTAAAAGTAAAACCTAAGAGCAACAAAATGTTTATATGTGTTTGTAAAACTTAAGAGCATAAACAGCTTATGATGATGAAAGCCCAACGTGTGTGTTTATATATGTAAATCTACGGGCCATTTTAACATGATGGTAAATAAAATGGAAATATACTTTCTGGGTTGTGATGATAGTTGTCAACTTCTATTTCAATCGGCGTTTCTGCAACCACTAGAAAAAGATTAGCAACATGATCAGAATTAATAATTAATTATTGTGCAATTCTTGGATAAAAATTCTTAGCACAAAAAAGGTATTTTTTCCAAACTATGTGAATTGTGTAAGGTGTGAAAACATAAATATGACATATTGCTCTCTAAAACATGAGTCGACAGGGAGTACGTACCAATAATTGTGGAAAAAGAATAAGGCCAATGCATCTTACTGAAGCTTTGGATTGGTGCGTAAGTGGATAAGAATTTTATTCCTTTGCAACCAACACAACATCTTAAGGGCGTTTAGCTTTTTCTCCTTCTTTTGGCCGCGTTAAACATGTATAAAATCATAAATATTAGGAAATTGTCCGCAATAATCACAGTCTGTTACAATTTGCTTGTGATTTTAAAAATACCTTTTCTCTCAATAAATAGCTCTCCATATTTAGAGGTAAACACGTAATTAAAAAAATTTATCATGTAACAATTCGTGTTATGTATTATTGTCCTAAATTTTATTATATGCATATACATATTTTAAACAATATGTATTGTATTGATTACTCATAGATAATGTTTTATGTCGTGTTCGTGACAATAATAGTTCCATTACAGTTTGTGAAATTATTTTTCTTGTTTCTTATATTCATAGGAGCCTCAAAAAGTTATAAGTTTAAATTCTGCTTCTGTCGTCATTAATTTAAAAGGGGAGAACTGTCACATGTTGTACAGTTCATCAATACTGAAGTCATCTAACTTTCTTATTAACCAAAAAAAATTTATTAATAAATTTATATTCAGAAACTAAATTAACATGGTTCAAAATAAAAATTATATTAAATAGAGGGTTATTAATAAATTATTAAATTAATTATTATTTTAAAAAAGTGGTTCATAATTTAAAAGAGGTAAAAAAATAAATTTATAATTTTAGAAAAGAGGAAGTATAGATAAAGTATATACGGATAAGGTTCATTTTTGCCCCTAATATTTTTACCGAGGCTCAAATAAGCCCCTGATAGAATTTTAGGTACAAAAAAACTAGGGTTTTTCGTTTTTGAGCTTTTTAAGCCCCTTTCTAACAGAAGCCAAACTTGAAACTCTAACTCCATCACAAAGGCAAGTGACGTGGTAGTTGGACCCCACATCAGCCACCCATTTTGTCCTTTTGCCCTCATCTATCTCCGTCCCTCAAACAAACTCTTCATTCTTCATTCTTCTTCTTCTTCTTCTTCTTCCAATAGATCCGTCCATCAGAATAAATATTATTCTTCATGTGATTACCCACTTCAATAGCTTCATGTGATTACCCACTTCAATAGCTTCATGTTGTCGCCACTTTGTTGTCTTCTCCATCTGGGTTTCTCAAAGTATGTCTCTTGCAGAGCTTTAGAGCTTTACCCACTTCAAATCGCACTTGAATTTATCGCTTCCTCTTCAATGCATTAATGGCTGCGCTAAAGCGTGCTTAGGCTCATCAAAGACGGGTTATCCTGAACAGTAGCAGCAGCCTTTGTTAGCTCATTAGTACCGAGCTGCACCACTAGGAGCAGCAAGCACATAATAACACCATGTATCTTAAATGCAACAGGGTAAAAGATGCTCACAAGGTGTTTGATAAGCTGTCTCAACCAGATGTTGTAGCTTACAGTGCTTTGCTAGCATGGTCACAGGATCATCCTTTATAATGGAATAGATTGGTTGGTCCGAATAATGCAACATGCACCCATCATACCATCGATCATACCAATTACAAGAATCACTTTCGCTGGATGCTGCAAATGCTTTGATGTTAAAATTAGGAGCTTAATTGGAACCATTTCGATGTCTCGTAGACGAAGCAAATTCAGAACCATTTTGATGTCTCGTAGACAAAGTAAACACTTTGATTCTGACTACAAATTCGAGGCCACTTCCCAGCAGGCATTGGTCGGTTCTTCTTTTCAAATAAACCTCTATTTTTTTCTTGTTTCAAATTAGAGCACAAAACAGAACTTGAGCAAAAGCAATATTTGATTATCTTCGTCATGTTTATTTCTGAATTTCCCTGATCTCGTTCTTTTCTGTTTTGAAACTTTTTCTTCCACTTGTACATATAGCTTGTTATGTTATTTCATGAAATATGTATATTACTCATGGATGTTATTTCATTCTGCAATTTGTGCACTGGTCAGGGAACAAAGTGGTGGATATTTTTGCTCGAGCTTAAGAGATTGGTGCTATGATGTGGAGCTTAGGCAGTTTTCCACTTCTAGTAAGTTGAAGATGCAACACTCTGTGAGTTGGAAGCCACCCCCTGATGGTTGGGTGAAGGTTAACATCGACGGGGCCTTTGATAATGGGGCGCAGTTAGCTACTGCAAGTAGTGTGGTGAGGGACTCATCTAGTAACTGGATGTCGGGGTTCACTGCAATGACTGGTGTGACAGAATTATCGAGAATCTGGGATGGCTTGATGTTGGCTTGGGATTTGGGGTTTCGGAAGGTAATTTTGGAAACAGATAACTTGTGTGCTATTCAGCTGCTTCAGTCTTGTTTTGGTGGTGTGCATATGGACATAGTCATTTGGTTGCCTCAATTCAAGCTCAGTGGGCTTCTAGTAAGCTGAAGATGCAACACTTTGTGAGTTAGAAGCCACCCCCTGACTGTTGGGTGAAGGTTAACACCGACGGGGCCTTTGATAATGGGGCGCAGTTAGCTACTGCAAGTGGTGTGGTGAGGGACTCGTATAGCAACTGGGTGTCGGGGT
Source organism: Mallotus japonicus (assembly GCA_949634005.1). Taxonomy (NCBI): domain Eukaryota; kingdom Viridiplantae; phylum Streptophyta; class Magnoliopsida; order Malpighiales; family Euphorbiaceae; genus Mallotus; species Mallotus japonicus. Next base: position 8,836 of record CATIWK010161475.1, read on the forward strand.
TCACTACAATGATTGGTGCGATAGAATCATCGAGAATCTGGGATGGCTTGATGTTGGCTTGGGATTTGGGGTTCCGGAAGGTAATTTTGGAAACAGATAGCTTGTGTGCTATTCATCTGCTTCAGTCTTGTTTTGGTGGTGTGCGCATGGACATAGTCATTTGGTTTCCTCAATTCAAGCTCTGTGGGGACGATGGAGGGTGAGGAGGAGGAGAAGAAATGGATTTAAGAAAAAGTCTTCAAGCAATGCTGAGGTGGACCCATATGGAGAGGAGTTGGTGGATGTGGGGTCCATATAGAGAGGAGTTGATGGGAGTTTGGGATTTTAAGTTTGGCTTCTGTTAGAGAGGGGCTTAAAAAGCTCAAAAATAAAAAAAAAATCTTAATTTTTTTATACCTAAAATTTGATCAGGGGCTTATTTGAGCATCGGTAAAAACATTAGGGGTAAAAATGAACCTTATCCCAAGTATATATTTATATACATATACCTGTAGTTAGATGATCCTTTCCAATCCTTAGATTTGGGACCAAGAAATACTTTGTTGCCAAAAACATAATTGATTATTAAAGAGAAGGCACATAATAGATTGCTAGTGTCACAAAAAGGAGACAAAATGTAGGAAAACACCAACATGTGCAATCATGGCCGTTTTGTACATCACCATATATATATATAGGAATGTTGTGATTTCTCCTTTCCAAACTCACATTGTTAATTTATGTATCCCTCCAAATGGTAAAAATTAACAAACAACACGAAAACTCACTATGCCATTAACCATATCGATCGATGTCATTAAACTTAAACTTTTTGCCTTTAGATCGAATTAAGTTCTTTCATAGGCAAAAGCCAACTTTTTATATGTGATCTAAGCGATGTTTCTCAATGCATATATATACCTTCTAGCTAACTTTCCTTATAAAAATATTCTTTTTTGACTTTAACAACAGCTTATTTGCCTTGTCGTATTTCTTAAGAGCCAACTCCTATGTAAATACATGCATTTTTATGATAAATATTAAGATAAAGATTTGTATTGCGGGCGCGACGTTACAGTGCGTCGTGGGCCATGATATAATTACTAATTTGCTATTCATTTCAATTTTTTTTCTTTAGTTATTAAAAGAAATTTTACAAGTTACAGATGTTTAAATCCTTACACAACAGGTTTATCAGTGTGCAATTTTGATTGTAAATTCTAAAAAAATTAAAAAAATAAAATTTTTAAAAAATAAAAAGCGTAATATAAAAATTTGAGCTACCCGTGACATCACTATAGATGTCGAGTTATCATTGCCCCTAAATATTAATGGTGGACATGCCTATCCTATACCACAATGAAATCAGAATTTCTTCCATATCAAACACATGTAAGTGCACCAGGAAAAAAAAAAGTAAATTACATTTTTCTCTCCAAGATTTGACTTAATTAACACTTGTTTCCCTTTTGTTTAAAAGTCAAACATTTACCTCCCTCAACTTTTATTCAGTTAACTTTTAAGAACTTCCGTTAGGGTTACACCAT
>CATIWK010161581.1:0-51042 GCA_949634005.1 Mallotus japonicus
ACTTTTCCTATTTTCATAAAATTTATTAATTTTGATTTTAATTATTTACTTATTAAATTTAATATAATAAGACTTATAAAATTATGTTATCTAATTTGATTTATATTAGATAAAATATAAGTAGACCTAATTAAAATAGAAGAAAAAATATATTTTTAACAAAACTATCACTAATATTTTAATTAATTTAATTTTGTTAGTAAAAAATAGAAATTAACATAATTAAAATAGGAAACATACTTTAAATTAAATTAAAATTATATGTTAATTAATTTCATTTTTATTAGAGATAAAATAGAAATTAACCTAATTAAAATAGAAAAAATAGTTTCAATTAAATTAGAATTACATTTTAATTAATTTAATTTAATTTAATTTTGTTAGAGATAAAATATAAGTTAACCTAATTAAAATAGGAAATATATATAAATTAAATTAGAATTATATTTTAGTTAATTTAATTTTTATTAGAGATAAAATAGAAGTTAACCTAATTAAAATAGGAAATAGAATTTCTATCACATTAAAATTATATATCAAATTAAAAATAAATTTAATTAATTTAATTTTACTTTTATTAGTAAATGATAAAATTATTCAATTTTTATATAATAATAAATGAAATTTTTTTCGTAATTTTACTTGTCTCCCCTCTCCTTCGTACATTTATATATATATATATATTTTTTTTTTTTTGACCAAAAAATATATATATATATATTATGGATTATAGAAAAAACATTTTTTATTAAGAAAAAAATTTTCCTAAAGCTAAACGGGAATTTTCGTGACTTGTTGAGTAAGTCTAATAAGTGAAACGAAACTCATTATATTTATTTATTATATAAATAAGAAGTAAGAGAGCTTTTTTTCTCTCTCTCTATTTCCTCTTCGATTACCCTCAAAACTATTATTCTCTTCTTCAAATTACAAGTAAAATATTAAATATCTACTTCCGGCCGAGAACGATGGCGGCAGCGGCGACGATGGTGAGCTCTGCCGGAGCTTTGTTAGCTATGCTTAATGAGGACCTTCCTCAGCTGAAGCGGCACGCGCTTCATAACCTTAACCGATTTGTAGATCATATATGGCCGGAAATCTCCACCAGCATTCCGCAAATGTATAATTCTTGTTCTAAATTCCCTTTTATTTGTAGTTAGGGATTTGGGTTTTTGTTATCTTTTGTTGGGTTTAGGGTTTTTCTTGATTTTGATATGTGAAGTTGGGGAAATAGGGTAGAATTTGAAAAAGAATGAATCTTTTTGCTTAGAGAATGATTCTTTTATTGGTAATTTGAGTAATTAAGCTGTTTTGCTATTTGGGTAAAATCGTTTTTTGGTTGAATTTAGCGTCGAGAGGTTTTATTAGTTTTGATAGTTCAGTATTTTGATTGCTTGTTTTTGTTTGTATTACCTTAGTTGTAAGATTCAGATTTGCAGAGCACTTTATGATGGCTTATAACAGAAAAGTGCCTTTTTTTTTTTTTTTTTAATAAGATTGTAAAATAGCCGCTTAGTTTGTTCACAATGTGTTTTTTTGCAGTATGATCTACTAATTTGTACCGACACAAATTTATTCTTGTAACTTTATCAAGATTTATGTTGCAGCTGCCTGCTGAGTATAGAATTGAATTCTTTCTTGGTCAACTTATTCCGAAGTTTTTAGTTGCAGTGCTTGTTTGCATTATTTATATTGTTTGTTTATATGAAGTTTCTTAATTTTACTAGTTCTTGTACCAGTTAAGATTCCCTTATTTTCAACTTGAGTTTTGATAAAATTTCATGTGGTTTTGGATCAACAATTATATTGTTTAATTTACTTTGAGTGCTCGGTGTTCTTTGCCATGCAGAGAAAGTTTATATGAAGATGAACAGTTTGAGGAGGAACAGAGACAACTTGCTGCACTGGTTGTCTCCAAGGTCAGAACTAAACTTATTTTCTTTAATTCCTCTTACTCATACTCGTCTCTTTCATGGATAGAGGCAGGAATTTGGATAGATTGAATGAACTGCTTTAACTGTCGCAAACTTAGTTGCTGTAAATTTTCTAAATACACAGCCTCGTGTTAATCTTCCTAGGAGACAGAATGGCACTGTCAATGGTCTTTTACCTAGATTCATATTCATCACAAAATTCATTCACTTGACATCTTATAATGATTTTTTTTGTGAACTTTAATGCTTACTTTTTTTTAAATTTTTTTTGTGAATTTGCATTTCCCTTTAGGTTTTCTGTTACCTGGGTGATCTAGATGATTCCTTATCATATGCCCTTGGAGCTGGTCGTCTTTTTGATGTTACAGAGGACTCCGATTATGTTCATACACTTCTTGGTAAGAATGCTCATCAATCTGCATTTCCATTGATCATGGAATAGAGAACAATTTTTTTTTGGGCTAACTTTACCTATGAGAAAACGGGTTTTCCATAACTTAGTGGGGCATACCAACTACTCTCATTTGGTTAGTCTATGTTATAGATCCTTCAAAACATTGATCATTTTTATATGTGAAGTTGATAATGCTTCCCTTGTTTGTTCAGAATAACCTTTTTTCATTTTTTTGTTCCCTGTTTCTATTTGCAGCTAAGGCTATAGATGAGTATGCTAGTCGTAAGTCAAAGGCAGCTGAATCAAATGCTGAGATAGCAAATGTGGACCCTAGGCTTGAGGAAATTGTGGAGAGAATGCTGAATAAGTATGTGAAAGCCAATTTGTCTTGTTTGATTTTCTCTGTAGTTCTTAGTCTCTTACTGTTCCTTCATATAGGTGTATTGAGGAAGGGAAAACCCACCAAGCCATGGGAATTGCAATTGAATGTAGAAGATTGGACAAACTTCATCAAGCTATAACAGAGAGTGCTAATGTCCATTCAACTCTATCATATTGCATAAATATTTCTAACTCTTTTGTCAGTAGTAGAGAATATCGGTGTGAGGTAAGGCAGTAATATGCTGGTCATGAAAGATGCCTTGTTCATCTTTATGTTAAATTGTTATTATTTTATAATTTTGTTTGGATAATGTTGTGATTGTTCTTTATATCATGTTGGCCGTTGCACTGAAATGATTGTACCTTGGCTTGTTCACAATGGCCTTGCCACAGATCTTCTTGTAAGAATTATGATGACATTAATCGGTAACTTTTGGTATTATTGCAGGTGTTCCGTCTTCTAGTTAATATTTATGAAACTCTGCCTTCTCCTGATTATTTGAACATATGTCAGTGTCTTATGTTCTTGGATGAGCCTGAACGTGTAGCAAACATATTGGAAAAACTTCTACGCTCTGAAAATAAGGAAGACATTTTGCTTGCATTTCAAATAGCTTTTGATCTTGTGGAGAACGAGCACCAGGCTTTTCTTTTAAATGTCAGAGATCGCTTTCCAGCTCCGAAGTCTCAAAGTTCAGAGTCAAGTCAGCCAAACTCTAGCAATCCAGATTCTGCACAAAATGAAAATGCTGCTGCTCCGGAGGATGCTCACATGACAGAAGGAGCTCCAGTTTCAACCGTTGTGCATGAAACAGATCCAAAGGAAGCAATGTATGCTGAGAATCTGACAAAAATCAGGGGTATTCTGTCTGGAGAGACATCCATAAAGTTGACTCTACAGTTTCTATATAGTCATAACAAGTAAGAAAGATGTTTCTTTATCATCGTTTTATATAGAAAGATGTTTCTTTATCATCGTTTTATATAGTTCAAATTAACAAACCCTTTGATGTCTGTAAAATTATTTGTTGTTTCTTGGAGGAATATTGAGGACTTGTATCTAATGTATATGATTTGCTTATAGATCTGATCTTCTTATACTGAAGACAATCAAACAGTCTGTTGAGATGAGGAATAGTGTTTGCCATAGTGCCACTATATATGCTAATGCAATTATGCATGCTGGAACAACTGTGGATACATTCCTCAGGGACAATTTGGTGAGTAGTGGATGTGGATAGTCTTCTATTTTTTATTGCCTTCTAAATTTCTTATCCATTTCTGCTATTTGCATTATATTTATGTATGTTAGATTTACCTAACTGTTGTGTCTTGTATTATTTATCAGGATTGGTTGGGCAGGGCTACCAACTGGGCCAAATTTAGTGCTACAGCAGGACTTGGTGTAATTCACAGAGGTCACCTGCAGCAGGGAAGGTCACTGATGAGACCTTATTTGCCCCAGGGTGGATCTGGTGGTGGAGGTAGTCCATACTCGGAAGGTGGTGCCCTTTATGCTCTCGGTCTCATCCATGCAAACCATGGTGAGGGCATCAAACAATTCCTTCGCGATAGCCTGCGTAGCACTAATGTAGAGGTGTGCTTACTTCCCTAGCCTACTTTACATTCTTTTAGAAGCAAGAGGGTACAAAAGTGCATGAGATTTGTACTGGAATTGTTTATGCAGGTTATTCAGCATGGTGCATGCTTAGGTCTAGGTTTGGCAGCTTTAGGAACTGCTGATGAAGATATTTATGATGACATCAAAAGCGCTTTGTATACTGATAGCGCTGTTGCTGGTGAAGCTGCTGGTATTAGTATGGGATTGCTGATGGTTGGAACTGCTAGTGAGAAAGCCGGTGAGATGCTTACTTATGCTCATGAGACACAGCATGAGAAGATTATCAGGTAAATTTGGGCTTCACATTCTGCATTTCTGGTTGAGTCTTAAGCTCTGAACTTTATTTTGATATAATGTTTTCATATGCCACAGAGGATTGGCATTGGGAATAGCCCTCACAGTTTATGGAAGAGAAGAAGAAGCAGACACATTAATTGAGCAGATGACTCGGGATCAGGATCCTATACTTCGGTATGGTGGCATGTATGCATTGGCATTGGCCTATAGGGGAACTGCAAACAATAAGGCCATACGCCAGTTGCTGCATTTTGCTGTATCAGATGTGAGTGATGATGTGAGGAGGACTGCTGTTCTTGCACTTGGATTTGTCTTGTACAATGAGCCAGAGCAGGTTGGTTTTTGTGTTTTCCTATTTTTCTTTATGGACCATGGTCCTGCATTTGCTATTTTCGTTTTATCGTAATATTGATTAGCTCTAGCACTTTTGTATGCCAGATTTTACCTTTCCCTATTACTATCCTCCACCCCCCCTTTTCTCTATCTTCTGCTTTCATGTTTCCTGCTGTATATTTATGTTATCATGAATTGTGGTAAATCTTACTGCACCAACCCACTGCAGACTCCTCGAATTGTCTCCTTGCTATCTGAGTCTTACAATCCACATGTACGTTACGGGGCAGCTCTTGCAGTAGGCATTTCCTGTGCTGGCACTGGCTTGAGTGAGGCTATATCATTGCTAGAACCTTTGACATCAGATGTTGTTGATTTTGTTCGCCAAGGTGCTCTTATTGCAATGGCTATGGTTATGGTGCAGATGAATGAGGCCAGTGATTCTCGAGTTGGAACATTCAGGTAGTTTATTTTGTTTATTTTTTTTTATTTGCAAATACTGCTGGGTATCTAATACTTTTTATTACCTTACTACGTATCAAGAAAGCTAATGTTGTCTCTTTATGCCTCTTATTTAAGGCGACAATTGGAAAAGATAATCCTCGATAAGCATGAAGACACCATGAGCAAGATGGGTGCAATTCTTGCTTCTGGAATACTTGATGCTGGTGGAAGGAATGTGACAATAAGATTGCTTTCTAAGACAAAGCATGATAAAGTCACTGCAGTTGTTGGATTAGCTGTCTTTAGCCAGTTTTGGTACTGGTATCCTCTCATTTACTTCATCAGCTTATCATTCTCACCCACAGCATTTATTGGGCTCAATTATGACTTGAATGTTCCAAAATTTGAGTTCATATCAAACGCAAAACCATCTCTATTCGAGTATCCAAAGCCAACCACTGTGCCCACCACTACTTCTGCTGTGAAACTTCCTACTGCAGTTCTGTCAACATCAGCTAAGGCCAAAGCTAGGGCCAAGAAAGAAGCAGAACAGAAAGCTAATGCTGAAAAGGCAGCTGCGGCAGAGTCATCCGCTACAACAAATGTAGGAAAAGAGAAATCATCTAGTGAGAAGGATGGGGATTCCATGCAGGTAAATGTCATTATAATTTTTAGATTGTTGTTTCGTTGTGTGTTAAGAAAGACTCCTAAAATATGCTAGCATCGTGAATTGGTTTTGGTGCACTCTCTAAGAATTTAGGAATAGATGATTTTTATCGATTGGATTGCTCACTGTTGGTTACATGTATTGGTAGGTTGATAGCCAGCCAGAGAAGAAAGCAGAGCCTGAACCTTTGTTTGAGATTTTGACTAACCCAGCAAGAGTGGTTCCTGCCCAGGAGAAGTTTATTAAATTTAAGGAAGATAGCAGATATGAACCTGTGAAGTTAGCACCTTCGGGGTTTGTTCTCCTGAAAGACTTGCAACCAACTGAACCAGAGGTGCTTTCGCTTACAGATGCACCTTCATCAACAGCATCACCTGCTGCTGGTGGTTCAGCTGCAGGACAGCAGGGTTCTGCATCAGCGATGGCTGTTGATGAGGAACCCCAACCACCTCAGCCTTTTGAGTACACCTCATGATACGTGTCAGCGATTTTCAAATGGTCTTAAGTCAGAAATCACGGCGAAACTGGGGTTGTCTAAGGAACCACTTTAATCTTGGATGGATGTGACCTGAGGTAAGGCAAGTTTGCTGGCAATTCAAGCTTTCCCCATCTGCAGCGGGCCGCGGGTAGCCCAATTTTTTTAGATACTTTTTAATGACACCTGATCCGATCGGTGTTTGATTTACATGCAATAGGACTTTCTGCAGAAGATGTTGTGGAAATGAAATTTTATTAGTTCATTTTGTAGTCCTTACACATTTTAATTTGCTATCATAATTGTGCCACTCAGTTTTCTGATTCTATTCAGCAACTTTATTCACGTATGCAGACTTTTCTGAGGTTCATTTCTTTGCTTCAAGGTTAACCTGTTTGCGTATGTTTTAGATTTTGTTGATGAATTTTATTTATCCAATTAACATATATTTTTTTTTATCTATTTATTGAGAACACATGCGCAGAAAAAATTCACTTGCATCATGTGATATGATCCCATTCCATCTACCTTTTCCATATTTTACAATTTCCACACGGTCTTTTGCTTGATTTAAATGACGCCTGCCTAAGGCTGCTAGTTATGGCCCTGTTTAACATCCATAATAAAAATAGTTACCAAGTCAAGTCAAAGATGTTTTTACAGGCTGAAGCAGCTTCATATATTTCGAAATTGAGTGGTTTGCTGGTGAACTAGTGGATGGGGGGGCACCTATTATTTTTCGGTCAGTTGAAGCGATTAATTTTCCATTGAGAAGAGTAATAGGGATGGAAGTTTGAATTTTGCTCTTCTCATTTGAATGTTCACACTTTTTGCTATTTGAGCTGCTCATGAGGACTAAGAACGTATTATCTTCTATTTATATATAATTTAAGAGTTTGTTTGGTTCAAATGAATTTCATGAAATTTTATAAAATTCATTTGTAAATTCAAGTAAATATGTTTGGTTTAAATGAAAACTTTGTAAAATTCATTTGAAATTTTAACTTTTTAATTATGTGGAATTGTTTGAAACTAAATCAATTCTTATTAATGAAGTATGTTTGGTTTAAATGAATTTGAAATTCATTTACAAATGAGATGAATTTCTCGGTGGAATTGAACCAAATAGGGGTAAAAATTTAAATGATCCGAATTAGAGCCTCATGGCATTCATTTCTTTTAATAATTAGTGAAAAAAATTGATGGGTTGAATAATTAAAAATATCATTGGCCAAAAAAAATAATTGAAAATATCTCAAGTGTTTTTATTTTTATTTTTTATAAAAAAACTCTTAGGGTATGTTTGAAATGGAGGGAAATAAGGAGGGATGGAAAATAAAGAGAGAAAATAAAAGAGGAAAATCATCTTTTCATGTTTGGAGAAAGAAGGGAAAATGAGGAGGCAAGAAAATATGTACTTATTTTCCACCTAAAATTGTCTCTCCAAAATGGAGAGAAAATGAAGAAAAAGTGTAAGAAAAAAGAATAACTAAATAAAATTCAAATTTTAAAAAAAAGATAAAAATAATAATTTAACAGTGATCTATTTTCTTGTCCTCTCTTATTTTTATTTTTTCCCAATCCAAACATAAAAAAAGAAAAATAAACAAAAGAAAATAATATTATTTTCTTTCACATTTTACTCTCTATTTTCCTTCATCATTTTACTCCATTCCCAAACATAGCGTAAGTGTCTGGAAGTGAAATTCATATTCGAGGGATCTTGGTTTTGTTTTCAAGAATATTACCTCATTGGACCCCTTAGAAGGGGCCATCTTCGGCTTCCGTAGAAGATAGAAGCGTGCATAGCCCAAAGTCAAAAAATAAAGAAAGCAGGGTCCTAATGGAGAAAAATCTTGAAAATTTATGTTCCAATACAAATCAAATTTAATTTCAGTTAAAGCCATTCATGGACAGAGTTTTTAGCATCAGAAATCATTAATTAGTGAATTAGTAAGATAAATGTGAAATATTATCTATCGTTTGAATGAAATTGAATTAAATTTGATCCAAGAAAGGGAGCTATCCTTTACCTCATTATTCACATGAGCAAAAAAGCAACCCACTTACCAGGAATGTCACATGTTATGCAGAAATCATCAATCAATACATCCAATATACACAAACAAATCAAAATTTTCAAAGTTTCAAATGACCAAAATCCACAGCCTTCCTCTAATTAATTAGGTTCATGAAAAGAGGTGGTGAAAAAGCAAGGTAAGGAGCGTTGCTTGCCCCCTGTGACACACATAAATATTTAGGAATAGGAGGTGATCAAGTCTCATGCAAAGGTGAAACTCTGAGGTGTACATTACATTGATATATTAATCACTCCCCACAGGCCACGAACGCTCCAATCTTTCAATTTCTCTTTCCGAAGTCAAAGCCCAAACCCTTTACAGTTTACACATCATATATACATACATAAAGACACTAACCCATCAAACCCTTTTCAACAACTATTTTCAGTTTTGGTTGGTACCCCATTTTTCTGTACTCTTCTCCATGGTTTTTTCAGCTTTACTTATTTACCAACCTTTGTCTTACTCTACATGTTCTCTCTTTCTTTGCTCAGATTCTTGTTGGCAATTTCTGTTTTCCCCTAACCCCCATGCAACTTCCATTGCATAACCTTACACGTTTTTTTTTTTTTTTGCCCTTTTGCTGTTTTCTTTTATTATTGGGTTTCGCATTTAGAACTCTTAACTTCATAGCTCTGAAAAAATTTTATAAATTTTACAGTCGTATTAGCATTTTTACCAAAAGTTCTATTTACTATAGCTGCAAGCTAACATGGGTATTTTTTATTTTTTTATTTTTTTCAGGAGAAGGACCCATACCATCTTGGAAATTTCAATAGGGCTTGTCCTTGCATGGACTGAGCAAACATTACTATAGGGTTTTTGATTAAAGTTACCCATATATATATAGCCATGGATAAAGAAGAGAACTACTCGGTATTTTTTTTTTTTTTTAGCTTAAAGCTTGTCATCGTTGCTGTAATTTGTATGTTTTTGTTTATAATAGATCATTTCGCCACCATGTTATATTGGTCTGAGCTTGACTTCTTGCAGGCTTTTACTGGTCTAGATTACTCTCTTGACCACCACCACCACCACCACCACCACCAACAGCAGCATGAACACGAACTCATTAAGCAGCGGATTGGAGAAGCTTCTGGTGATAACAACAATGGAATGATCGATTATATGCTCAATAATCCTCATCAACAACAAATATCATCATCTGGGTTCTGTACTTCTACTTCTCTTGATAAATTGAGCTTTGCAGATGTTATGCAGTTTGCAGATTTTGGGCCTAAACTGGCCTTAAATCAAACCAAGATATCCGAGGAAGAAGCTGGCATCGACCCAGTTTACTTCTTGAAGTTTCCTGTGTTGAACGATAAAAGAGAGGAACAGTCTCTAATGGCTCCTCAACTTGGTGAAGAGGAAGAAGAAGAGAAGTTCAAAGGAATAATGAGTACTGGAAGAGAGGAAGAAGAAGCTAGGGTTTCGGATAATACGTCGGTGCAGCTCCAGTTTCTTGAAAACCAAGATATTAAAAACAAGAATCCTGTACCAGAAGTGAAGAGCAAGAGAAAAAGACCAAGAACCATCAAGACAAGTGAAGAAGTGGAAAGCCAGAGAATGACTCATATTGCAGTTGAAAGAAACCGAAGGAAACAAATGAATGAGCATCTTCGAGTTCTGAGGTCTCTCATGCCAGGTTCTTATGTTCAAAGGGTCTGTGCATTTTTTTTTATCAAATAATTCAAAACAACTTTAATGGATCTGAGACCCTTTTGCCGATTCTAGTGATTAAAACAAGAAGGTTATGTTTTGTGGATTTCTTGCAGGGAGATCAAGCTTCTATAATAGGCGGAGCTATTGAATTTGTGAGAGAACTGGAGCAACTTCTTCAGTGTCTAGAATCTCAAAAGAGAAGAAGACTGTATGGTGAAGCTGCTTCAAGACAGATGACTGGAGATCCATCTCTTGCAATTCAACAACCTGAATCGCCATTTTTTCCACCTCTGCCTCTTCCAAATGATCAAATGAAACTTGTGGAGTTCGAGACCGGACTACGAGAAGAAACTGCAGAGAACAAGTCCTGCTTAGCTGATGTTGAAGTGAAGCTCTTAGGGTTGGATGCTATGATCAAGATTCTATCAAGGAGGAGGCCAGGCCAACTCATTAAGACCATTGCAGCTCTTGAGGATTTGCAGCTTAATATCCTTCACACCAACATAACTACCATTGAACAAACTGTTCTCTATTCATTCAATGTCAAGGTACACGTTTCTTCTTGTTCTTGAGCTTAATCCAAAATTAACTAATAGAATTAGTTTAAAATCCATCAAAACCCAATTAAGAGAAAAAAAAAATGTGAAAGGATTTGGGCCGGGCATCATGCATCAATTTCTTGCCAAAAGATTAAGCATTTTTAATTGATGTATTAATCATACAAAAATCTTTGTTATTGTGTGCAGATAGGAAGTGAATCTAATAGGTTTACAGCAGAAGATATAGCGAGCTCAGTTCAACAGATATTCAGTTTCATTCATGCAAACAGCAGCATGTGATGGAAATGTGAAATGGACAAAAAGATGAGCTGTGGTGCAATTAATTCTACATATAAATATAAAATATTTGGTTTCATGCATGGATCCCTATATGGATTTTTTCAGTACTTTCTTCTATTGGATTCCTTACTTTTAATTGTTGTAGAAACGAATACTATTAGCTAATAATATTAATTTGTTTGTTACTGTATTATTATTAATTAATTATATATAATCAAACCAAAACTAATTCTGCATATACACCATTAATTCCCACGTTTCTCCTTTACTCTGTTGGAATTTGCTGTACATCTCTTCCTTGTAATTAACCAATTGTTCTCATACCATTGTGATAAATGATAATAACGGGTTAGTCCGGATCCATATTTGTTGAGAAATTTTTATATTATAGTTGTGTGTGCGTTTTATTTTTATTGGTTAATTATAAAATATCCGCTATCGCTATAAATATACATATCATAATGAGTAAGAATCAATAATTCAATAGCTTAAATGTAGCCGATATTGTGCATAAGTTCATTTTCTTCAAATAAACTGTTGAGCTATAATATCTTGATTTTCCGTGGCTAAAGGATTTAGTAAGGGAATATATGTTGTTTTTTTTGCATCTAATTATGTTGCTAAGTGCTACATGGGGAATATATAAATTTAATCACAACTTTTTTTTAAAAAAAATTAGAGGACTAAACATTGAACTTTTATATATATAATGGTTGGTAGGATGAGGTTATCAAAGCTAGACACTTGGTCTAGATTAATGACACATAGTCATTTTGCCCAACAAAAAAAAAATGAGAAATGGTGAAAATCAATTAAAAGTAATTGTACATCACGAGTAGTTCAAATGTAAAAGATGTTAACTCAATCTTTCGTCTCTTTTATCTCCCATTTAAATTCTAATTTGTATAATATAATTGAATTTTATAAAAAATCATAACAACTAGTTATAAGTCAAAACTTTTCTTAAGGTTTGATATCGATTAAAATTCATTCAAAGTTTTATTCATTAATATAATTATACACTTGGACCAAATGTTATTAAAGATGATAGAACAATGAAATGAGAAATTCTGAACTAATTAACAAGATGTGCAAAAAATGTAATTTCTCATAATTTAATGAGAATTCGAGCACATTAGTATAAAATCCTTTATTTTTATAAATTAAGGCCTTTAAATGCTTGATTTGATCCTTTTCTAAGATGGGTAGCTAGGGAGAATTAAGAGAAAATATGTGATGTAAAATTTTAATCCTCGAATGTTGTTTTTCTATTAAGGATTGACTTGGCTATTTCCCTCAATCCTTTGCAAGGTATATATATATATATATACACACACACAATGACACAAAATGGTACAGAGTACATTGACTTTTGTGAGTCCATGTGCAGTCACTCTCTTCTTCTCTGCCATATATTATGTATATGTGGGGGAGATATATCGAAGAAGAGGAAGAGGAAGAGGAAGAAGATGCTATGGAACTATGGGTATAGGTGGAGAAAATGAGATGAGGAGACAATTTCTGAAATGTCATTTTTCTTATTTTTCTTTAATTGGATTACAATGATTTGCACAAAGTCAACGAGTCCCGTACCTTCTTGATCTTGCCCTTAATTGGGTTGACCTGTCAGGATTTAAGATTTGGTTCTATTAGGCTTCTACATCCAGCAATTGTTGTAGGTCCTCCCCTTTGAGTTGCTTTCACATGGGGAATGCTTCATTAGAAAGTGCATTGATAAAAATAGTCTTTTTCGAACAGGTAAAAGAGTAGTTAAATGGTAACTTTTTTTTAAGGATATCCCGAAATATAACTCATATAATCTCCTATTAGAAAAAAGTATTCATTTTCTTTATTTGTTATTATATCTTTTCACAATAGGTAGCTATTTCAACCCTTCATCCCCATAAATATCTTTTCCTTGTAAAAATTTTGATTAATTTAAATGTATTTTTTCTATATTAGGAAAAATGTTTAATTTACACCCTAGGTTTGTGCCCTAATCTCACATTGGCACCTTTATTTTTTTTGCCTAATCGAAACTTCTGGTTTGAAAAGTGGAGCATATTAGAACTTTATTGATTACAATCAAATCCTATAACTTTTTTTTAGTACAATTAAGTCATATAAACTAATAAAAAAAATTAATTTTAACGGATACTAATAAATTAAATTGATAATTTTTTAGAAATATATATATAATCTAATTATTAAATTTTAAAAGTTTTTCAACCTATAAAATAAATTTTTTATATTTTTCTTAAATTTTTAAAAAATTTTCTTAAATTTTTTAAAATTTTAAAATCAAGTGATATAAATTTCAAACAAATGACCAAATTTATTCGTTAACATAAATAGTGAATTGATAATTGACCTAAAATTTAATTTTAATAGTTGAATAAAAAAAATTTATTCATCAATTATTTTGTAGGTTTAAAAATTATTGTGTACATTTAAAAATTTAAAATAATGAATAAAATTTAAAAATTTTTATTCAACCATTAAAATTAAATTTTAGGTCAATTATCAATTTGATATTTACATTATCGAATAAATTTGGTCATTTTTTGAAATTTATATCACTTAATTTTAAATTTTTTCAAAATTTAAGAAAAATGTAAAAAAATTATTTTATAGGTTGAAAAACAGTTAAAATTTAATGATTAGGTTCTATATATATTTCTAAAAAAAATTATCAATTTAATTTGTTAGTATCCGTTAAAATTAGTTTTTTATTAGTTTATATGACTTAATTGTACTAAAAAAAAGTTATAAGATTTGATCGTAATCAGTAAAATTCCAATATGCTCTACTTTTCAAACCAGAAGTTTCGATTGGGCAAAAAAAAATAAAGGTACCAATGTGCTATTAGGGTACAAACCTGAGGTGCAAATTTAACATTTTCCCTTCTATATTATAATATAATTGGTCATGCATGCTTTGCTCACTCTAATTGTGATGTGGGGTCTTGGTCATGCCTTGGTGTCCAAGAGTGGAGGCCAGTCAAGAGACTTGCTATTTGGTGGCTAGCAAGCAGTGCCGGCTCTAGGCATAGGCCATTAAGGCCTATGCCTAGGGCCCGTTATGTATATATTGCCTATATATATATATATATATATATATATATATATATATATAGACACACACGCGGGGCTCTCAATTTTTTATATAATAATTATAAATTATTTAATTTGTGTTAAAAATAATACTCCCTTGATAATAGGAGAATGGGTCCTCAATTATATACACAGAGTAGTATTTTGATTAATGTAAATTTGTAAATAAATTTAGTATTATCTATTCAAACAAAAATTATCTAAAAAAAAAAAACACTATAGTTCCTATATAATAGCAATCTTAACGTTAAATACTTTCTTGATAATAGAAGCATAACAGCATAACATTAAATACATTTATTGTTTTGACGTTACAGTATTAAGAATTTTTATATAATTAATAATAAATTTGTGCCATTTATATATTTAAACTAAAAAAAGTTTATGCTCTATATTTTAAACTAGAAGAGTTTAACATCAAGTACTCATTCTTTCAAAAAAAAAAAAAATCAAGTACTCCTATTGTATTCTTTTGAAGAGCTTTTTATTATTATCATTATTATTGTGCTCCCCTTCTTCCTTCTTTCTACTAAACTCCCAATATTCAATATATTAAATTCATTGCTTTAATTTAAAAGGGTTCCCATAATTGATATAGAAAAGGTATGGTATTTCATACATTTATTTTTTTTTAAACATTCATTTGCTTATTCTTATATTATTTTATTCTTTTCTTTAAAAAATTATTTGTTTCTTAATTTTATATTTATATGTCTTAATTACTCTTTATAAAAAATTCAATCAAATTATATATGTCTTTTTGTTTTATTCTCATTAATAAATCAAAGTAAAATAACTAATTTATAATAATATTTATATTTTTTATTATTTTATGCAGGTAATAGCATATTATCTTATCATCAAGAATTAGTTTCTAAACTTGAATATAAAAATTTAATTAGAGATTTTGCATTTTAAAAAGTAAGAAAAATAAATTTTAAATAATTTTAACATTTTATTTATATTATATTTAAAATTTTTTTGCCTTGTTAAAAAAAAAAAAAAATTTGCCTAGGGCCCCAACTTGCTTAGTCGGCCCTGCTAGCAAGATGGTGCCCGTGCAATAAAGGTGGTGGAGCGTAGTCGTTGATAGGATTTTTTTCTCGGTTGCCAGGATTCTAGAAATATATATTGGCCTTGTGGATGTGGTCGGTTCAAATCCCCACTCCACCATTCTCCTTTCCCCTTTAATCTAACATACTAACACTCTAACAAATGGTTGTTAAAAAAAAAAAAAAAAAAAGAAATATATATTGGCAAAATCCATCTTTAAGCCCCTGAACTATAGTGGTTTCTTCTATTGAGCCCCTATCATTTTATTTTGTTGCATTGAGCCCTTATTGTTTTATTTATATACCTATTGAGCCCTAATTTAACAGATCCCCTTAACGGTGTTAAGGGATGAATATTTTAATTAAAAAAATGCCACGTCCACAATAATTATTTACATGTGTCATATATAAAAAATAAAGTTAGCAAATAGTGAGGGATATTTTTGATTTTTCACTCACTAAATTAGCAAAAACCGTCAAAATTGACCCAAACATTCCTCAGCTCTCATCACTCCGAATCCAACCTTCCTCTCCTCCACGCCTATCTATCACCACACCAACACCCACCTCCTCTGCCCAACGCTGCATCGCAATCGCCGTTGATCTCAGCGACGAGAGCGCTTACGCCATTGGTCTAGTGGATGATTCATTTTTTTTCTTGATTTGAAAGTAGCGGATGTGGAGACAGGTTAGCGGCGGTGGGCGGAGAGGGTGGTTGTGAGGTTGTGAAGTGATTGAAAATGACATCATTGTTGGTGAAGTCCCAATTCCAGTTGGAAAAATTAGCTCCGACGACACCAATGGATATGGCAAAATTTTTGTGATTTGGGTAATTTATTAGTTGGTTGCTACAGAAAAATAGTGATAAAATGATGGGAATCATTAGAAGTTTACTGACAATAATAAGAACTAGAATTAGGATTATGAATACTGAATTTTCCATGATGGGTATTTGGAAATCTGTAATCTTTGACAAGGAGATAAAAAAAATTGTCAATTTGTTTCTGGGTTAGTTTGTTGAATTGTGGGTAGGAGTTAAGACTGTAAGCTAGAGTTGTGATTTTCGGGTTTGCACTTTATTGGGTTATTAAGCTCTTGGATGTATGGCCATTTATTAATTATTTATTCTTTTGTTCGTAGATTTTATTTGTTTGCAAAAAAGATGGAAAACAAAGTGGTTTATGATGAATCCGAGTAAACTGAATTGTATGCTTACTATTTTTGTTGATTTATGAAAAGTTATGGGAAAGAGATAGAAGAGAATGAGGTCTGAATTATTTCTGCTTTCTTGGGTGTTCTTAGACAGAAATATTTGGCTGCTAAGACTCGAAGGATATGGCAACTAATTCATTTAATATCATCTTCTCAGTTCATTCTTTGAAAGGCGAGACTCAAAGGGGTCATTGTCAGCTGCCGAGCGCGGTGATTCTAGTTGGGGATCGGCGTCGGTGGTGGCGCGCATGGTGAAGGAAAGGTAGGGTTTGGATTTGAAAGAGAATGTAGCTTGTGGTGGAGAAGGAAACGACATCGTTGTTGAGAGTTGCAGAGAAGTAAGTGTTGTAGCCATTGAAGAGTTAGTTGGAGCTGGTTTGGATAAGTTTCAATATATTTTTTTTATTATTGGACATACTTTTGTGGCGGGAATTGTATAGAAGCGAATGGGAATAACATGAGCAACGTGTGTTTTTTTTTTATTGTTATATGAGAAGAAAATAATTAAATAATTTTAGGTATTAAGGGTATTTTTGCCATTTAACTTGCTTAGTTAGCATAACTAAGCCTACTCAGTCAACTTTTGACCATTCAGCACAGTAAATGAATTCTCACTCGCCACTTAACAGAGAGTGATAAACACATGCCATAATCTATCAAATTGGGGCTCAATAGGTATATAAATAAAAGCATATGAGCTCAATGCAACAAAATAAAACGATAGGGGCTCAATATAAAAAATCACTATAGTTCAGGGGCTTAAAAATGAATTTTACCATATATATTTGCATTATTATCGAGGACTGGACGACCATATGCACATCAAAATGAATCATTTGAAATGACCAACTCTGAGAACTTTTGTGCTGTACAAGGAAAATGTTGCTGGGGCGGAGGGAATGGGGGGCAAGGGGGAGCCCAGGCCCCCCCAAACTTTATAAAATTTACTCTATATATAGTATTGAATATTAATATGGCGCCACCCCCCCGCCCCCCCCCCCAAAAAAAAATTGTAGAATTATTTTAGTATTGGTAAAATAGGATTGGTGGCCCCCCCTTTGCTAAATTTTTGGCTCCGCCTCTACTTATAACATTATTCCATATACTTAAAACTGTAATGGTGTTTGCTTACAACCGTTGGGATCAGCTGGTAGGGAGCTGTTCTCGCTTAAGTTAGGTCTTGAATTGGAGTTCTAGTTTATGCAGTCATGTTAAATAGTTGTTGGAAGACCTTTGTCGTCCTTATCCTATCCGGGTTGAACCGGATTAGTCAGAAATCCAATGAATTCTGAATACCGGTGGTTCACAAAAAAAAAAAAAACATATATATATATATATATATATATATATATATATATATAATGATGTTTACTATTGAAAATTTTTGTTGTTATTATCATTATATGTAGATCAAATTGAATTAATTAAAATTCATTAAACTTTAAATATCGATAATTTAAATAAAAAATATTATTATGTTTAATTTATGGATCATCCATTTATTTATTGTAATATATGTACACTTAAAATAAATCAAAAATTTCAGTTTGTCATATTAAATTCAGATAACATAAAATTTATAATAAAATTAGAAAAACTTTTTAATTTGTGACCATTTAAAATTTGAAAAAAATTCATGCAAAATAGTATAACCTTTTATAATAGGAAAATAAAAAGATGCCAAATTTTCTAATATCCATTTTGGCATTATAAATTGGGAGGAGCTCAATTGCCAATTTTGATTTTCAATTCCAAGAAACTTCTGAAATCGAAAGAGTAGTGATTTTCAACTATGTCACATCCATAAATCATATAGAGAAATAAAGGGTATGATGTTTTTTCCACATGCATGTCCATTAATTGGAATTTTCTTTTATATGAGGAAATTCTGTCTCCTTATATTTATAGTAGTGCTTCCACATATATGGTTAGGTAATTTCAAATTATTTATCCATGACAAGAAGTAAAATTGAAGGTCAATTTTTGCTGTCCCATGGGGCATTTTCCAAACCTAAGATGTAAAATCCAGTATTTGTAGACTGCTACATGCAAAATGATATATTTTTTTTATATATTTTTCTCTTCTAAATTTTTTTGATATTCCATAAAAATAGAAAAATAAATAACTTTTGTGGTTCCTTCATAGTGCGCAATATAAAATGTTATCCTTGTAAAAAAAGTCCATTGTTTGACCTAAAAATTGAAGTATTTTTTTTAAACTTGCAGTCCTAAAAATTGAAGTAATTTTTTTTTTAAATTACAGTCCTGTATTTTGGTGTATCTTACCCTTATATCTCTATGCTTCAATGTATTTTTTTTTCAAAAATCTCTAAATTTTAATTTTTATATTTAAAAGTTCATACAGTCTATATTCAGTCAACATTTTATTAAGAAACTATACAATATAGGTGAAGATTACCATGCAATAGCAAATAAATTTATTTATATCAGACAAATAAGATCCATTTTTTTTTTTTAAATAGCATTGCATAACTCAAGAAGAAGCAGGCATATCAGCCAATACAGCAGAAGCCAGAAGTTACACAAAAGGAAAATTCCTCTAAGAGAACTACATCTTCATCCAGGTTAGTTGCCCAGTTAGTAAAATCTTTAGACGTGACCTGAAAACTAATGAAGTTAAATTGAAAATATAGAATAAGATTCATTTTGTATGACTTTGGGACGAAGAAACAATGTCATTTGGATCATTATCAAACTAACTGTAATTTTCTTTTGTGTATGAGTATCTATCAGAGTGGTTTGTACTTTTTTTTTGGTTAATAGGAATATCATACCATTTTAATTTTAACGGACTATGCAATATAAGGTAACCATCACTTTTTAAATCAACGACGGTAAGAATCGAATTTTGCACTTTTTAAAATTGATGACGGTAAGAATCGAATTCTGTATTTTAAAATACCCTTAGAGTGTGTTTGGATGCAAACATTTGATTTGAAATCTTAGATTTCAAATATTAAAATTTCAAATACAAGGATTTCAAATAACATGTAGTTACATGTCATTTCAAATCCTCATTAAATGAGTTGTTAAATTCATTGTGGATTTGTTTGAAATCCTCATAATACAAATCCATATAGTTTCCAAACAAGAGATTTCATTAAAATCCAAATCTATACTCAAATCTTTTGCATCCAAACATAACATTAAAAGATAAGTTTTACTTGATTACTTCTCACTAGCCACTTTATATTTTTTTTTTCTGGTTAATAGGGAAGTCATATGACTTAAGCATCGATGAACTACACAATATGAGACCCTTTTAAATCGACAGCAGTAGAAATCAAACTCTACACTTTAGGATGCCATTAAAATTAAAGAAGTTAACATTTGACTACTCTCTTATTTAGAGCCACTTTCTACTTTTAATAGATCTTAAATTAGACCAGCATCATTTTTAACAAGTGGATAGCAAGTGATGTTAATTTTTTTCATTATTTATTAAGTTTAGAAATTTTTTTTTTTAGCATGAATAAGTTTTGTAGATCATAAGAATTTTTGTGGGCCTACTAAATAACTGTAACTCCTACAGCCATATAACTTAAAAATCTTAGACCAACAAAGTTAAAGCCCAAAACCACAACCATTAACGAACCCATATAAACCCTCAAGAACCCACTTCACAAAAACCCTAATTTCTGTTCTCGCACTCTCATTTCTCTCCACACAGCAGCCGCTAGGCCAAAGAAAGCGAGTAACAATGGTGTCTGGGTCAGGGATCTGCGCAAAGAAAGTGGTGGTGGATGCTAGGCACCACATGTTGGGTAGGCTTGCATCAATCATAGCCAAAGAGTTGTTGAATGGGCAAAAAGTTGTCGTCGTAAGATGCGAGGAGATTTGTATCTCTGGTGGGTTGGTCAGGCAAAAGATGAAGTACCTGAGATTCTTGCGCAAACGCATGAATACTAAGCCTTCTCACGGTCCTATTCACTTCCGTGCTCCTGCTAAGATCCTCTGGAGAACTATTCGTGGGTGAGCTATTTTTTTTTTTTAAATTTGTGTTGTTTTTTGTTTTGTTTAGTGGATTGAATTAGATTTATGAATTTTTTGATTGTTGGAGAAAAACCCATGTTTTATTTATGAAAAATTTATAAATGCTCAGAGCAAAGTTTAGATTTTTAGTGTGCGAGTTAGCTGAGTTGAATTAAGATGGGTCATCGTTGTTGCATCTGAGACTTAGTTACTCGAATGGCATTAGCTTTTGTACTGATTCTGAATGTCGTTTTCTGTATTACGTTGTAGTCTCATAAATGCATTGTAATGTTTTGTTCTTCTGGATTGTCGATATGCTGTTTCTTGTTTGATGAAATTTGGATTATTGGAGAAAAACCTTTGTTTGATTACTGGAAATTTAGGAGTTTTGTGAATAATACTTGGACCTTTAGTGCTGGCAAGTTTAGCTTAAGTTAGTTTTTAAAATTTAGTTATTTGAGCAGTATTAGCTTCATTTATATTCCAAATCTGTTTTACTTGGCTGCCAAACGATGCTTTATTGACAAGTTTTGGACATGGAGTTGGCTGGTCTGCCAACATATCATAGCTTTAATTCCTAGTGGCTAATATTTACTTTTGTGATATTAGATATGTTTAGATCATAATTGTTCTTCGCTGCACTTAAAAGATTAATTACTGGTACAATTTGAAGAATCCAACTGTCTTTTTTCTTCTAGCTTCATGTTTGAGTTTTAGTAAACGTTTACTCTGCATTTTTTTTGTTTGGATAAATGCAACGTATTTCTGCTCCTTTTTCTTTTTTTTTTGTTCCTATATGGTGTTCTGAATTTGACTTTGATTTTGTTTTTGAAGGATGATTCCTCATAAGACTAAGCGCGGAGAGGCTGCTCTTACACGATTGAAGGTGTATGAGGGTATTCCACCTCCATATGACAAGATGAAGAGGATGGTTATCCCTGATGCTCTCAAGTGAGTTCTTTAATTGTTACTTCCTTGAAGAACTAATCTGTTGTTTTCTTTTCCCGATCATTGATGTTTGTTCTTGCTGGATTTGTAAAACTCAGGGTGTTGAGGCTTCAAGCTGGACACAAATACTGTTTGTTGGGCAGACTTTCTTCTGAGGTTGGATGGAACCACTATGAAACTATCAAGGTATGCAGTAGCTGCTGAACTGCTTTCTGTTCTTTTTCTAACTGGCCACATTGTTCTTTGAGTTTATATCAACTAATTGGATTTTCTTATGTTTTTTCTATTTTGCTCTGAGTATGGCATATTGTATTGTCCACTACTAAATTTAGTTGTTTGTCATGTGCCCTGCTATCTTGTATTAGACCACAGCCACGGGCAACATTTGTTTAATGCTTTTATTGTTGATTCCATGTGTGTATGTATGTGTGCCTGCATCTATCTTGTTATATGTGTATTTTGTTCACATCCACAAAGCCATTGTTTATGGTGGTGGTTGTATGTTGCATCTTTTACTTCTGCATAGTTTTATCATGGGAAAGAAAAACTTTTACTTGACACGTTTTTCCTGGTTGGAATGTGTGCTTTTTCGTCTCACCTTTGTTTATTTGGGTAGGAGTGTATGCTGAACTTTTTTTTTTTTTTGGTGTCATTCCCTGTAGGAACTTGAGAGGAAGAGAAAGGAGAGGGCTCAAGTGGCTTATGAGAGGAAGAAGCAGTTGACAAAGCTAAGGCTTAAAGCTGAGAAGACTGCAGAGGAGAAGCTTGGGCCTCAGCTAGACATTATTGCTCCAATCAAATATTGATTTTGAAAGGCTGTTTTTTAAAGTGGAAAATTTGAGATTACTGTTGTTGCAGCTAAATTCTGTTTTCTGCATTAACTATTTTTCTGTTTTTGAGTGGATTAATTTTGTGGTAGTTATTTTATTTAATCTCATGCCATATAGAGTTTTTTCTCGACTTGGATTTTCACGGTAGCGTTTGCTATTAAATGTGATCTTTCTTTTTCCTCGTCAAGATTGATGCCAGACACTGCTCAACAAGATTGTTAGTTCATTACAGTTGCCACTATAGCTTGTAAATTGGATGATCATGCAAATAAAAAAAATGATGTGGGCTAAACCTCTATCCATGTGATATGTTGCTTATTGTCGGGGTCATCCCTGCTTATGTTCAACTATAGTAGTTGCCCTCATGATATGAGCCCAAAAGCGGTGCAGTGGAAGCTAAGTTGCAATCAAATAATAAGCAAATGCAGAGCATGAAGTGGATATGAAAAAGCTACAATGGTGGCCCACTTGGCTTTACAGTTGATGAGAAGAATCCTCTCCTGTAATTGCAATTTTGATCCTTTGTTGCGCTCTAAATAATTTCCCTAATTTCAACATTATTATCCTTGATAATGATAAAGATTATAATTATTTTCCCCTAATTTCAACATTAGTATCCTTGATAATGATAAAGGGTATAATAATTATTATTTTTTAAACCCATTACGCCAGAGGTTTGACCATTAGAACAAGTCCTCATTTTACTTGTATATTCAAAAATTAACTTTTATGCATTGCACTCTTGATTTACCATTATGTACATATTTTTTTTTAGTGATATGCATCCTTGCACTCATGATATTGATTCAAAAATTACATGAGTTTGTAACTGCAGCATTTGTTAAATTAATGATTCTCACTTTCAGTTCTGACACATCAGTACTTTGGTAGCTAAAACATATAATTTCATATACTTATATATAGAATTTGTAATTTATAATTAAGAGGGGAATGCATATGATAGAGAAGACTCCAATTATCCTATCTTTTTCCATTCTATCATACACTTCAAAGTTCAAATATTAACTGTGTGCTTTATAGCATATAAACTGTTCAGTTCTGTTGATTGATTGCAGGCTTCATATATATATGTAAGGTCAAATACTCAAATTCTAATAATTTCTTCTCAAAAAATTAAAAAAAAAAGATTGAAGTATAAAAAAATGTCAGTTTTGGTTCACCTTCTTTGAAAAAATCTTTCCTGATCTCTTTCCATTGAATATCTATATATATATATATATATATGCTCCTTTGTAATCCATACCCATATTTCCAAAACAGGTTCCATGATTACAGATTTCTTCCTTATAATTTCAGCGATAATTGTGTTGTTCTCTTACAAAAACTATTTGATCTTTAAGTATATATCAAATTTAAATTTATAGAAAAAAGTAGAACCATGCATGCACATATAAGGAAAGAAAGAAAAAAATATAAATTAGTGCTTAAAATCAAAACCAAGAAAGAAAATGATTGTAATATATACATTATAATAATCATCCCATATGAGATTTGCTTTTAAGAATCAATAAAATTATTGACTTTCCATCTTCTCGTTCAGGAAAATCCTTCATTTTATTTTTAATGGCTTGATATACAAGAATAATTATTACTATCTAAGGATTTAGCATTCCATTCCACTCTACTCTCAATCATTTCTCTTTTGCTTTATCATTTTCTCTTCCTCTTCTTCTTCTTTTGCTTTTTTTGATTGTTTATATTTTTTTGAGTTCTCATCTTTAGCTATGAAGACATTGCTTCCATGGTGCTCATGTTTGTGCTTGGCTTTAATGATAGGCAGCACCCACTTAGGACTAATGGTGAATGCCAAATTCCATGCACATAGTAAATGTTACGGAAATGGTAAGAAGTATGCATCAATCCTTGTTGATCGGTCAGGCCATGGCAATTTTTCTACAGTTCAGTCTGCTATTGATTCTGTTCCATCAAACAACCGGCATTGGATTTGTATCTATATCAAGGCTGGTATATATAGGTAAAACAATCGTCTTTTTACACGCATTGAGATATGCACTTACTGTCAGGCTACAAGCTTTCTTGATCAGTGTGAAAAATGATGTTTTGCCAGTGAATGTTTTTTCCTTTCCATTTACATAATTAATGTTATTGTGCGTTCTATAGGGAGAAGGTGAAGATCCCAAATGACAAACCATACATAATACTCAAAGGAGAAGCAAAAAGAAGGACTCAGATCATCTGGGATGATCATGATTCAATATCACAAAGCCCCACTTTCATGTCTTTGGCAGATAATATTATAGTCAAAAGCATTAGATTTGTGGTAAGGAATTGCTCTAAATGTTATGCATGGTTGTATGTATATATATAGGTTGAAAATATTCATGTTTCATTGAATTTGTTTGATTTTATTTTCTTTTGAGCAGAATTCATATAACTTCCTTAACAGCAACAACCCCAGAGTACCGGCTGTTGCTGCTATGATTACTGGCGATAAGTCTGCATTTTACCGGTGTGGTTTTGCCGGGGTTCAAGACACTTTGTGGGATGATCAAGGCAGGCATTACTTCAAAAAATGCACCATTCAGGGTTCTGTTGATTTTATTTTTGGTAGTGGCCAATCTATTTATGAGGTAGATTTTTTTCTTTTGAAATTTTGTACATTTCTTGTGCCTACTTCATGATATATAATTATAATTTTTTTCCACCGTTTGTTAGGACTCTATAGTATTTTTTGAACTGTGTCGCTTGTCAGGACCTTATAAGGCCACGACTAGTTAGCTGTTAGTGTTAGAGATGAAGGTAACATGTTATCTACTACTTAGGATGAGACACCACACAAGTGTTTCCTAACAAACAAGTGTTAGTCGTCCTAATTGTTAGTTGTTTAGTGTTAGTAAAAAAGTAGAAAATTAATAGTGAATTTTACTCACTATAAATAAAAAATAAATTTTTAAATGGTGCTGCAAATTGAAGTTTCAGGATCTCAGTCTACATAGTTTTGATTGAACATTATATAAATTTCTATGGATGATTTTTTTTTTCTCTGCATTTGGTTATAGGGTTGTGCCATACAAGTGCTTGGAGATGGTTTTATCACTGCACAAGGAAGAACCAATCCAAATGATGCAAATGGTTTTGTGTTCAAGGGATGCAATGTCTTTGGCAAAGGTTCATCCTACTTAGGAAGGCCATGGAGAGGCTATTCAAGGGTTTTATTCTATGAATCCAATTTTTCTAATATTGTTCAACCTGAGGGCTGGAATGTTTGGGATTTTGCTGACCATGAGTAAGTTTTTAACCTTTCTAATCAATCTAGTCTATTATTTTTAATTTTTAATTTTTAAAAAATTTCATCATAAAAAAACACAAAAAATAATTTATATAAAAATTCTTACGAAAAAATATTAAGTGCCTCTTATATATATCAGATATACAATATTGATTTTATGTAATTTTATAATAATTTAAATGGGCATACAATTATCTGTGAAGTTTTAGTCTAATAGCTGAACCTCCATCAGTATTGTGGGTGATCAGGATCGAGTCTCTATTTTTCCTTCCTCAATTTTCGATGTATGATGTTAAAAAAAAAGGGGGCATTCAATTGTATAGTCATAAGAGTACTCAACCAAAGTATAGAACATGCAATATTTTGTGTTATGGTTCTAATGGGTGCTTGCTTGTATGTTGTTAACACATACAGGAACCAGATAACGTTTGCAGAGTATGGTAACTATGGACCAGGAGCAGGCACTACAAAGAGGGTGAAGTGGATGAAGAAGCTAAGCCATGAAACAGTGATGGAATTAACCAGCATGTCTTATATCGACACTGAAAATTGGATCCAAGACCTACCCTTTTAGCCTATTTCTTTTTTTCTTTCTTTTCTTCATATTGATTGAACATAAATTAATTAGTTTTCCAACTCAGTAATTATTTTGCTTCATTTATGCGTAAAAATACATAATGAAGGAAAATAGATTCAGTTATATTCTTAGTTATTTTGAATTTTTCAAAATACTTCGTATAACTTCAAGTAAAAAAAAAAAAAAAATCAAATTGGTCAAATTAAATAAATAAAGTTCTAGTGAAAATATTTATTCTAAATAAGAAAATGAATTATTATAAATTACATGTTTATAATTAGGGGTGTGCATTCAGTCGGTTGGGTTGGTTTTAAACTATTTTTAAGATCCAATCGAATTAATTGAATTGAACCAAATTAAATTAGAAATAAAATCGAATCAAATTAAAACAGAAATAAAATCGAACCAAATTGAAAAATCAAATTTTTTAAAATAAAAACCGAACTGACAAAACCAAATTGAGTTTTTACAAATATAGATTATTTTTATATTTTTTATTCAGTTATTATAATATTTTAAAATAAAAAAATATATATTAAATTTCAATTTAATCAATTAATTTGATTAATTGAACTTAAAACTGAACTGTCTAAACTGAACTAAACTTTTGATTCCGTTTAGTTCAGTTCATAAATTAAAAATATTAACTAAACAAATCAAACCAAACCAAAAATCGTATCAGTTTGATTTTTAGTATAGTTTACTCGAAAAGCTTGCACACCCTTATTTCATAATTACAGGTTTTTGTAATATATAACAAAATTCGGTGCCATTGGCAAAGCTGTTCAAGGCAGGCTTAATTTTTTGCAACACAGTCCCTGAGCTGGACTGAGGTAGGCCATGTAGGGCCCCTTATCTATGCTGCTCTTTTGTTTGGGCTTAATCTTTCCCCCAGCGGATTGTTTTAGTTTCCAGTTTGTTTATTTTCTTTGTTTTTTTTCATAGTTTTTCATTGTTGTTGCCTAGTCTCTAGAGAAACTTGAGGAGTAGTTAGAATCATCATAATTCTTCTTAGAGATTTCATAGAGGTTACTATCTTAGGTAACCCCTCATGGCATTTAGTTGTAGCCGTTAGCTCAACATATTTTGGTCCGGAGTTGTTTCAACTCATTTCTGTAGCCTTCGAGTGGTTTCTTTTTACAATGATATTTGCTCAAATTTTCAAAAAAAAAAAAAAGATAAAGGTATATAAATTCATAAATTTTATCTGAATTGCATATAAGTTGAATACATATATGTCTTTTGGTTATAATATGTATTCACTTTTTTGCTACTCCGGCACTAAATTAAGAGCACTTCGTGCATCTATTTGAATTACTTTATTTTATTTATAGTTCAATATAATTAAATTAATTGGTCATTCTCAAAAAAAAAAAAAAGTCTGTTTGTAATTAATGATTTCTGATATTAATTTATAATTTCGACAGCACCAAAATAAAAGTTTTGATCATCTAGAATTTTGCTAGCTATAAATTTATGCCAAAGTAAAAAATAAATATTAGACTGACAGGGATTACTCCTGAACAAAGAAATTATCATAATCATAATCATTATAATACATTTTTTTTGGTATGCCCACGAGGTGTCTTGGACGGGTCTTAACTATGGAAGACACCTTTAAGCCCGTACCACATCCAGATTAAATCTTCGCTCGCACCGGATCGGCCCACGAAGGGGTAAAGTGCTCCCTAATCAAGGCATTTCCATACATGAGCGGGGTTTGAACCCCTGACCTCACTTAAGGGATGAGAGCGCCGAACCACTCACACCAACCCTGATTGGTATCATTATAATGCATTCGTACATCCAAGATACTCATAAAACAAATATATATATAGTGGTACAAAAGGAAATAAATTGTGTTTGTTTTTCATGGCTAATATCAGAATATCAATTGCTTTAATTTTGTATTAAATTTCACAGCATTTAATTTTTTTAACAATCGGTAATGAGAGTTCACTAAACTCTTATTAATTCAACTTGTTGTTGAACCTTTGTTATTAGTACACATGACCATGCATGATTATTTATAATTATACATGTAAAACATAAAATAATCAAGTTTAATTTAATGCTAAATTCATAGAATTTTTTTTAATGTGTACTATATTATATTTTTTAATTGCCAATGGCAAGACTCGGAGCTGACTTCAGAACTCGACCATTTCCAGTTCCACGGCCTGGAAGAGAGCGCAGAGTACGACCATTAATCGCAGTTGCAGGAGCCGTATCTGACTTCCAAATTTGATAGCGGTGCCCAACTCCAGGGCTTGGAACCGACCAAGCCAAAGAACTGCCAGCATTGCTAGTTCCTGGGCTTGAAACAGCTTGTTGCAAAACTTGGAGATGGCCAACCCCAGGGCTTGGAACCGACCGAGCCAAAGAACTGCCAGCATTGCTGGTTCCTGGGCTCGAAACCGCTGGCTGCAAAACTTGGCGATGACCAACCACAGGGCTTGGATTTGACCACAGGAATCGGTGAGTCCTGGAAAGATCTTCTTTATCACTATTACCAAGACCGCTGAAATCCATTACAGAAAGCTTTCTTGCCTGAAAATATGGAAAATGGCACAGGAAGACAGCAAGAAAGATTACAGCATTTCTGCTAAAACGGGCCATGTTGATGAAGCCTGAAATAGAGAAAAATAATCCAATTTTGCAGGTTGGCGAGCTTGTTGTAGTCTGGTATATGGTAATTAAGCTAGCTGCATGCACATATATATACAGGAGAAAGGAGGAAAGAGAAGTCGTAAGGGACAAGTTAATTATAATCTAGAGTACCTTAACATATATACATGTGTGCTTGGAACTATAGATGAAAGATAATCGACAATTTATAGGTGTACGTCTTATGGAATTTTTTTGGGTTAGGCACACATGAAATAACCTCTACCTGCTCATCCCTTCCTCTCTAGAAGTTACTACTTGAGAATTGTTGCTAGTCATGAAACTACTGTAAGAAAATAAAAACAAAAACAAAAATAGAAATTGGAACCATATAATTTTTTCCGGTCTAAAGAGTTTATCAAACTCTAATTAATATGATTCGACTCCAATAGGATTACAAAGAAGGCAAAACAACATAATTATTTTATCACTTATAGGTGGTAGAATACACATAATTATATATATATATATATATAGATAAATTTTTTAAATTTGAACTTTTTATATTTTTTATTATCAATACACAAAAATATGAGCTAATCCAGCAATTAAAGTTATTTATATTGCACAAAATTTTATATCTGAATTCTCAACAGATTAAATTTTTTTTAGACCAATGCCAATTATAGAGCACGAACAAAATGGTGTGAGAACACCTTATACTTACATTACATTAAAAAAATATATAAATGATAGGATAATTCCCATAACTTTTTACATATTATTGGAGAAAAAAAAAAGTTTCAATGTATTAGTTCCTTAAAATTGAAAAAAAGATGCATGCATGTACACTTATAGTTAGTGGGAAGGTAGGTCATAAAGCTAGAAACCTGTGTACTGTGCACTACGCTTGCAAGTTGCAACAACATCGGACATATATATTATTAGAGATACGATAGTGATAAGGTTAAATATTTTCAATACTTGTAAATTGTTTAGTTTGTTACAACACCAGCTCCTTATGTAATTGTATCTATATATATATTTTTACATATTGAATATACAAGATATGCATTTTACATACAACAATATTATTGAGTTGGTATCAGAGCAACTCTTACGAATACACCATGTCTACAACCTCTTCGGTGTCATCTGCTACTTCATCTTCTTCTTCTTCTTCATCTCAATTACCTACTCTTCTTCCTCTTTCAAACTCATCTTCCTCAACACCTTCTCATCTACAACAATCTTTTTCTATCAAACTAAATTCTAAAAACTACATACCTTGGAAACTTCAGTTCCAACCTTTATTAAATTTCTATAACCTTCATGACATCTTAACCGGTAATGAACTCCCTCCACCAAAAAAATTCTCAACTCAGCCTCTTCAAATATGGAACCAAATCCCGCTTACCTTCAATGGTATAATAAAGATCAACTGTTGTTTTCATGGCTGCTCTCTTCAATTTCCGAAGAAATATATCCACATCTCATTGGTCTTAATTCTTCTTCATCAGTATGGAAGGCTTTGGAGACTACTTATGGCGTTGTCAACAATGCCCAAAGCTCTCAATTATATATTGAACTTCACAACTTAAAAAAGGATGATAAATCTGTATTTGATTATTTATTTCAGGCTAAACAAATTGTTGATTCATTGGCCTTGGCTGGACAGGCTCTTTCTCCGACGGAATTCAATGCTATTATATTCAGGCAGCTTGGGTCTGATTATAACGGTTGTATTAGTGCTCTTCAGCAATGCGTTGATCCCCCTCTTTTCCATGAATTGCACGGGCAACTTATAGCTTATGAGTTGCTCCTTAAATCTCAATAAGCATCTTTACCAACTGTCAATCTTGCTTATCAGCCTGCATAGAATAATTCCTCATTCCGTCATCAACAATTCTCACCTCACTCAAATCGAGGACATGGTGGTCGCAGAGGTTTTCACTCTTTTTCTCTGTCACCGAATGTTGCTCGTCAGATTTATGGATATCAAAATCATTCCACTCTTGAATGCCGATGACGTTTTGATTAGAATCTTACTGCTCATTCTTCTCCTCGGTCGGTTCATGGTGATTCTCAGTTTGGTGATTCTTACCAAACTAGACAGTCCTCTTTTAATCCATAAGCTCAACTCTCCTTACTTGGACCACCACCATCTACATCCGGATTTGATTGGTATCCAAATAGTGGCGCTAGTCATCATATAACACCAGATTTAGCATCTCTTTATACAGCTGAAGAATTTAAAGGTACTGATAAGGTTATCATTGAAAACGGTAAAGGTATTCCCATTGCTCAATTTGGTCAAGGTTCAGTTTTTTCTTTACATAATTCTTTTCTTTCTCTTAAAAATGTTCTTCATGTTTCCGATATTGCTAAGCCATTAATTTCAGTTCATCGATTATGTAATGATAATAATTGCTCAGTTGAATTTTTTCCTAATCATTGTCTTGTGAAGGATTGTCAGACTAAGGAAGTACTACTTCACGGAACGAGTGACTTGGGGCTTTACAAGCTGTCCTATGTGCCATTTACTTCTTCATCTCCAATTACAGCTTCTCTTTCCACCTTAGAAACTTGGCATCAACGTTTAGGTCATCCTAATTTTGTAGTTGTTCGTCGTCTTCTTCATCAGTTTCAATTACCTTTTAAGAATAAAGTTTTGTCTACCAATAATTGTCATGCCTGTTGTTTGGGCAAAATGCATCGCTCTAGTTTGTCTCTCACAAATCATAGAAGTTCCCAACCTTTAGAATTAATCCATGCTGATGTATGTGGTCCTGCCCCTGTTCAAACTTCTAATGGAGACAAATATTTTTTAATTCTTATTGATGATTTTTCTTTATTCACTTGGTTTTTTCCTCTGAAAAATAAAAGTGATGTTCCTAACATTTTTATTCAATTTCAAACTTATGTGAAGAAACAATTCAATTTCAAAATCAAGTCCTTTAATTCGAACTAGGGAGGTGAATTTCGCCCACTGTTTAAACACTTTCAAAACACTGGCATTCACTATCACATTACTTGCCCTCATACTCATGAGCAGAATGGTACTGCTGAACGTAAAATTAGGCATATTGTGGATATTAATTTAGCATTATTAGGTCAGTCTAATGTACCATTTAAATTTTGGCATTTTGCCTTTAAGAGAGCTGTGTTTCTTGTTATCAATCATTAAAAAATCACATTCCTTTTTATCTTTTATATAAAAAATATACTGACTATTCTTTCTTAAGAGTTTTTGGATGTACTGCATACCCCTTATTAAGGCCTTTCAATAAGCACAAATTTTCTTTTCGAATAAAGGCTTGTGTATTTCTTGGTTACTCACCTCACTATCTTAGCTATCGGTGTCTTGACAAGGAAACATGGAGAATTTATATGTCTCGTCATATTAGATTCAATGAATATGAATTTCCATTCAAATTAAAATCTTTCACATCGATCACACCACCTCCACAATCTTCAAATTCCTCTTTCATGCAGGTGCAGTTACCATTGCCACAAGTTCCACGTTTCCAGGAGTCCTTCCAAGGTATGAACTCTTCTTCTCTTGCTTCTCTTTTACCACAATCTTCTCCTACCCGATCCCTTTCTATTACCACACCTAATAACCTTACCTCCACAATGCCACCAACCTTATCTACACCAACCTCAAAATCGTTATCCAGCTCTACTTCTTCTTCAACTAAATCTCCTCACCTCTTATCCAAATCTCCAACACCAACCATTCCCAACCATACTTCGAATATTTTTAATCTGGATGGATTAAAATTATTTGTCAATCTCCAATCCTCATCTTCATCACTCCCTACTGAACCACATCCATCTTCAGAACCCAAACAACCCAAACAGTCCACATCACCTCTTGAACCTCTTCGCCATCATAATATGACTTTTCGCCCTACAACAATGGCAAAAATCCGACATTATGCTTTCCTCTCCCATACTCCTCCGAAAACTAAACCAACTAGCTATACTCAAGCACAATAATTTAGTCCATGGCGCATTGCTATAGATGCTGAAAATGGATGCCTTACGTCGCACTCACACTTAGGACCTAGTACCACTACCTCCGGATGTAAATGTTCTTAGTAATAAATGGGCTTATAAGATCAAAAGGAAAGCTAATGGTGATATTGATAGGTTTAAAGCTCGTTTAGTTGCTAAGGGATATATTTAAGAACATGGGTTGGACTATATCAAAACGTTCAGTCCGGTGGTCAAGCCAGTCATAGTCAGGATTCTTCTTTCAATGGTGGTTTCACAAAATTGGAAAATCTGTCAACTGAATGTAAGCAATGCTTTTTTACATGGTGACTTAACTGACACAGTGTACACGGTCCAACCTTAGGGTTACATTGATAAACAAAAACCCAATTATGTTTGTCAGCTTCGCAAGTCACTTTATGGCCTGAAGCAGGCTCTACGTGCATGGTTTCAGAAATTGAGTGGTTTTCTACAAACACTTGGGTTTTCTGGTTCTCACTCTGATCCCTCCTTATTTATTTATTTTAAAGCCAATATTCAGTGCTTTATACTTGTATATGTCGATGATATTCTTCTCACAAGTAATAATAATGCTTTTCTTGCTTCTATTGTTTCTCAATTATCTTCAGCATTCTCCTTAAGGGACCTTGGTTCATTGTACTATTTTTTAGGAATATAGGCCACTATGCGTCCTCATGGTCTTCTTTTATCTCAGAAAAAATATATCACTGGGATTCTTGAGTTCATGGGTATGACTACATGTAAACCTATATCCACTCCTATGGTGCTGGGTACATCTTTGTTTAAAGATTCATCACCCTCTCTTTCTCCTGATGAAGCATTAAAATTCCGCAAGTGTTATGGGTCTTTGCAACATGTCACTTTTACGAGACCCGACTTGATGTTGCTGTTAATAAACTCACACAGTTTATGCACTCTCCCACACAACTTCATTTGCAGGCAATGAAGAGAGTCCTTCGGTATCTCTAAGGTACCAAAAATGAAAGTTTGCTCATCTCTCGCAATACCAATTTTAATCTTATAGCTTTTGTTGATGCTGATTGGGTGGGTAGCTTGGATGATATAAAATCGACTAGTGGTTTTCTCATTTATATGGGAAAAAACTTGATATCTTAGCAATCCAAAAAACAGCAAACTGTAGCTAGAAGTTCCATCGAGTCAGAATTCAAGGTTGTGGCAAATGTTATTGTTGAGCTTCGGTGGCTTACCCATCTTCTTCATGAACTTCATTTTCATCTTAACAGAATTCCACAAGTCTAGTGTGACAATCTTGGTGCAGTTTTTATTTCTTCAAATGTTGTTTTTACTGTAAGAACGCGACATGTTGAGGTCGACTTCCACTTCATGAGAGAGCAAGTGGTTGCAAAACTTTTGAGCATTGGATCGATATCCACCAAGATCAACTAGCGGATATTATGACAAAGCCATTGCCCAAACCGACATTTCAGTTTATCTTCATTAAGCTACAACTTGCACCTTGCTAGCCTAAGCTTATAGGGGGGGGGGGTATTAGAGATACGATAGTGATAAGGTTAAATATTTTCAATACTTGTAAAGGTGTTTAGTTTGTTACAACAGCAGCTCTTTATGTAATTGTATATGTATATATATTTTCACATACTGAATATACAAGATATGCACTTTACATACAACTATACTATTGAGTTATATATATATATATGTACACACACACATATGCATTAGCAATTGACTAAGGTCTAAGAAATGTACAAAATTGCTCTAAATGTTATGTATGGTTGTATGTAATAGAATTAGCTGATTATGGGTGGATAAAATATGATTAAGAACAGAATTAGAGGGATGGCCTAATCTAAGATGGCAATTGGAAGAGGTCATTTGGACACTTAAAAAAGCAAGGATCACATTGGTGTTTGGCCACTCGTACACACCACCATTAGTTTTGCCCTTCAACAATGCTGTCCCTGTGGCAAGATCCTTCACAAAAAAGCATCAGGTAATAATTCAATGGAAGTATTTTTCGAATTGCAAAACTGATAAATAGATATCAAATTTCTTTTCATGGAAGGAACACAAAGAACATTCTCTAAAGTAAAAGAATTGGGAGTGGAGTTGAGAGTAGTTGAACAAGTGTGAGTTATCTATAACTCGGACCCATCACCAATCATCATATCATCATTGCCATTATATGGTGTGTGCAGAGACAAATTTTTAAGATCTGCGGTAACGTGATAAGATGCACCACTGTCTAAGAGCCATTTTTTGTTATTTGATGAAGTGGCAGCATAGTTTGCTTTGGGTTGCCATGGTGGTGTGGAGTTTTTTTGAAGTGGTTGTAGCTTATAAGATGGACAGGTTCTGGCAGTGTGGCCCCGAATCCGGCATAGTTGGCAAAATCCAAGGTGTGGTCGTTGAGGACGATTGGTACGATTGTTGATGTGGACTGTTTCATTGTTGTTGGTTGAAGTGAATAGTTATTTGTTCCGTTAACTTGAGGTGGTGTTTATGCGGGTTGCAACATGTGCAGTGATGGAAAATATTGTTTTTGGTTTCGGGATGTTGAGAGTTGCTTCATAATTGAGTAGTTTTTCATGCAATTCCTCAAATGTGATTGAGGTGTCTCGGGCTTGTACAACTCTTACCAGTTCTTTATAATCATCTCCAAGTGCTTTGAGAATTTTGTCTGTTAAGTCATCTTCATCAAAAGGTGCTCCAAGGAGAGCAAGTTCATCGGCCTTTGCTTTCACTTTTTGAAGAAATTCAGTAACTATTTCAGCTCCTTTCGTCATCTGTCTGATTTGGTTTTTGACTTGTTTGATTCTGCCCCGAGATGGTTTTGCGTATGTGTTTGCAAGAATGGACCATGCTTGTTGTGAAGTTTTGGCGTTGGCCACAAATGGAATAATGTTGGGAAGTAGATAACCAATAATTGCATTTAAAATCAGCTGGTCTTGTCGAATCCAAAGGATGGAGGCTGGATTGGGTGTTGTTTGACCATTTTCTTATGTAGTAGCTGCAGGACAAGGCTTAGAGCCATCAATATAACCCATCAGGTCGTAACCAGTGAAGAGTCAGAAATTGCAACTTCTATGATAATAATTGGTAGAGGTCAGTTTAAGAGGAGTTTGAGCATCCACATTAATGGTTATGAGGGTATTATGTTGGTCATTAGTGTTTTGGATAGTGGTATTGTTGACATGGTTGGTCGCATTGGAGAGATTGGTGAGAAAGAAGAGAAAAGAAAAAAAAAAGATGAAGATGAAGAGCTTAATGCTCTGATACCATAACAGAATTAGCTATTTAGAATTGATTCATCTTTCTATTGAACAAAGTATAGAATTTTATACAGAGAGTTTACAACAAGAGCTCCTATTCTTGTGGACAGTTGAAACAAGAAAATATGCTGAAATACAAAATGATTTGAATAAATTGTTCCTGGAATCAAGGAAAAATATCTACTGACAGTATGTGTATATATAGGTCGAAAATATTCACATTTCATTGAATTTGTTTGATTTTATTTTCTTTTGAGCAGAATTCATATAACTTCCTTAACAGCAACAACCCCAGAGTACCAGCTGTTGTTGCTATGATTACCGGTGATAACTCTGCATTTTACTGGTGTGGTTTTTCCGGGGTTCAAGACACTTTGTGGGATGATCAAGGCAGGCATTACTTCAAAAAATGCACCATTCAGGTTTCTGTTGATTTTGTCTTTGGTAGTGGCCAATCTATTTATGAGGTAGATTTTTTTCTTTTGAAATTTTGTACATTTCTTGTGCTTACTTCATCTGTTTGCTTGGACTCTATAGCGCCCTGATTGATTTTTTTTGAATTGTGTCGCTTGTTAGGACCTTATAGGATCAAGACTAGTTAACCATTAGTGTTAGAAGAAAAGAGAACATGTTACCTACTACTTAGGGTGAGACACCATATAAATGGGTCATAATCCTGATTGTTAGTTGTTTTGTATTAGTAAAAAAGTAAAAATTTTATCTATTTATTTACGAATGTAGGACACCACAATAGTGAGTTTTACTCACGACAGATAAAAAAAATAAATTTTTAAATAATGCTGCAAATTGAAATTTCAGGATATCAGTCTAAACCTATTTAGCTATATAACTATACTTTACAAGTAGTTGTTTTGATCCAAATAGAAAATTTTTGAAAGGAAAACTGCAGAGTTGTGCTGAGCATTATATAAATTTCTATGGATGATTCTTTTATTTTTTCTCTGCATTTGATTGTAGGGTTGTGCCATACAAGTGCTTGGAGATGGTTTTATCACTACACGATGAAGAACCAATCCAAATGATGCAAATGGTTTTGTGTTCAAGGGATGCAATGTCTTTGGCAAAGGTTCATCCTATTTAGGAAGACCATGGAGAGGTTATTCAAGGGTTTTATTCTATTGATCCGATTTTTCTAATATTGTTCAACCTGAAGGCTGGAATGCTTGGGATTTTGCTGACCATGAGTAAGTTTTTAACCTTTCTAATCAATCTAGTCTATTATTTTTAATTTTTAAAAAATTTCATCATAAAAAAAAAACAAAAAAAATAATTTATATAAAAATCCTTACGAAAAAATATTAAGTGCCTCATATATATATATATATATATATATATATATATATACTATATTGATTTTATGTAATTTTATAATAATTTAAATGGGCATACAATTACCTGTGAGCTTTTAGTCTAATGGCTGAACCTCCAATAGTATTGTGGGTGATCAGGATCGAGTTTATGTTTTTCCTTCCTCAATTTTCTATGTATGATGTTAAAAAAAAAGGGGCATTCAATTGTATAGTCATAAGAGTACTCAACCAAAGTATAGAACATGCGATATTTTGTGTTATGGTTCTAATGGGTGCTTGCTTGTATGTTAACACATACAGGAACCAGATAACGTTTGCAGAGTATGGTAACTATGGACCAGGAGCAGGCACTACAAAGAGGATGAAGAAGCTAAGCTATGAAACAGTGATGGAATTAACCAGCATGTCTTATATCGATACTGAAAATTGGATTCAAGACCAACCCTTTTAGCCTATTTTTTTTTTCTTTCTTTTCTTCATATTGTTTGAACATAAATTAATTAGTTTTCCAACTCAGTAATTATTTTGCTTCATTTATGCGTAAAAATACATAATGAAGGAAAATAGATTCAGTTATATTCTTAGTTATTTTGAATTTTTCAAAAAATTTAAATTGGTCAAATTAAATAAATAAAGTTCTAGTGAAAAATATTTATTCTACATAAGAAATTGAATGGGAGTTTCTGTAATACCTTGAAGGTATCTATACCTTCAATTTTTTAACCATTAGATTAAAATATTAAATATTAGCCATTGGATTGAGTTAGAAAAAATAACCTGCAACTTGTATCCAAACTTAACGAAATATAGTTTTGTTAACGGAGACATTTTTTTCTTTTTTTAACAATAAACGAAAACATTTTTTTCATTAAACCCTAACCTCAAATTTTTCAATTTCTATTTGTTCCTCTCCTGGACGTTATAGCCCCAACCCTCTACCCGACCACCACCACTGCAAAGTAATATATACACGGTATATAATTATAATCATGACGACGTAATAAGCAACAGGTACAAAAGGATGCATGTCGACCATATAACGGTATAGGTTGACCACAAGCTATCAAGTAAAAAAAAAATTTGGTTGACCATATTAAGAATAGAGTTTTTGGTTAACCACAACATGATGCATGTTGACCATATAATGGTATAGGTTGACCACAAGCTATCAAGTAAAAAAAAAATGGTTGACGTGCATTATATTAACAGATACAAATGTCTTTTCTTCAATCAATTTGAATCACGAAGCAAATTAAAAGATGATAATCAAACTCAATTGTAAATTTATAAAAATTCAGAAATTTACCTCAACTAGAAATTAGATGATAGTTGAATCTTAAAATTGAAAGTGATGGTTAAATACACAGAATTGAAAGTAATAATTGAATTTGAGAGGTTTATGGAATTGTTGACTCTTAAACAGTGATTAAGTTTGAATGATTGAACATGACGATACTAGGGTTTTTTTTTTTTTTAAAAAAAACAAAAGTTTGGAAAGAAATAAGGTGAACCTTTTTTTTTTAACCGTGACGTTGTTTTTTAAACAGCATTTATTTGATACCGGCTAACCTGTTGTTGTAGGTAATTTTTTTTTAACGTGTTTTTTATTTTTGAAGGTAGGGATATACCTTCAAGGTATTGTAGAATTCTCCAAAATTGAATTATTATAAATTACATATATATTTATAATTAGGGGTATGCATTCTGTTGATTCGGTCGGTTTTGAGTTTTTGGACTGTTTTTCTAATTGAATTGAATAAACCGAATTGAATTTAAATCAGAAATAGAATTGAACCGCATTGAAAAATCAAAATTTTTAAAATGAAAACCGAACCGATTAAATCAAAATGAATTTTTACAAATATAAATTATTTTAATATTTCTTATTAAATTATTTTAATATTTTTTATTAAATTATTATAATATTTTAAATTTAAAAACAAAAAAATATATATTAAATTTCAATTTATTCGATTAATTCAGTTAACCGAACTTTTTAAATATAAAATTGAACTGAATTAAAATTTTAATTTAATTCAATTCGGTTCAAAAATCAAAAATATAAATCAAACAAACTAAACCAAAC
This sequence comes from Mallotus japonicus, assembly GCA_949634005.1. Lineage (NCBI taxonomy): Eukaryota > Viridiplantae > Streptophyta > Magnoliopsida > Malpighiales > Euphorbiaceae > Mallotus > Mallotus japonicus. Next base: position 39,426 of record CATIWK010161581.1, read on the forward strand.
CAAATTGAATTGATTCGATTTCGATTCAGTTTACTCGGAAGACTTATACGCCCCTATTTCATGATTACAGGTTTTTTTAATACATAAGAGAAAGGTATATAAATTCATAAATTTTCTCTGAATTGCATATGAGTTGAATATATATCATTTGGTTATAATACATATTCACTTTTTAATTGCTACTCCGTCACTAAATTAAGAGCACTTCGTGCATCTATTTGAATTGCTTTATTTTATTTATATTTTAATATAATGAAATTAATTGGGTCTGTTTGTAATTAATAATTTCTTATATTAATTTATAACTTCGATACCAAAATAAAACTTAGATCATCTATAATTTTACTAGTTATAAATTTATGCCAAAGTAAAAACAAAATATTAGACTGACAGGGATCACTTCAGAACATACAATTATCATATATATATATATATATATACACACACAAAAGGAAATAAATCTGCTTTTTTGTTCATGGCTAGTATCAGAATATCAATTGCTTTAATTTTGTATTAAATTTTATAATATTTATTTTTTTAACAATCAATACTGAAAATCCACTAAACTCTGATTAATCCAACTCTTCATTGTTGGATCTTTCATATTGGTACATATGACCATGATTATTTTATTTTTTTATTAATCCAACTATTCATCAGTGGACCTTTTATATTGGTACATATGACCATAATTATTTATAATTAATAATTATACATGTAAAGCATAAAATTAATCAAGTTCATTTTAATGCCAACATAGAAATTTTTTTTAATGTGTAATATATTATATTTTTTTTTAATTGCCAATGGCAAGACTCTGAGCTGACTTCACAACTCGACCATATCCAGTTCCATGGTCTGGAAGAGAGCGCAGAGTACGACCATTAATCAGTTGCAGGAGCCGTATCTGACTGCCAAATTTGATAGCGGTTCCCAACTCCAGGGCTTGGGACCGATTGTGGAAAAGAACGGCCAGCATTGGTAGTTCCTGGGCTCGAAACAGCTGGCTGCAAAACTTGGAGATTGCCAACCCCAGGGCTTGGAACCGACTCATCCGAAGAACTGCCAGCATTGCTAGTTACTGGGCTCGAAACAGCTGGCTGCAAAACTTGGCGATGGCCAACCACAAGGCTTGGATGTGACCACAGGAATCGGTGAGTCCTGGAAAGATCTCCTTTATCACTATTACGAAAAACGCTGAAATCTATTACAGAAAGCTTTCTTGCCTGAAAATATGGAAAATGGCACAGGAAGACAGCAAGAAAGATTACAGCATTTCTGCTAAAACGGGCCATGTTGATGAAGCCTGAAATAGAAAAAAATAATCAAATTTTGCAGGTCGGTGAGCTTGTTGTAGTCTGGGTATATGGTAATTAAGCTAGCTGCATGCACATATATATACAGGAGAAAGGAAAGAGAAGCGTAAGGGACAAGTTTTTTTTTTTGATAAGCAAATCTTGATTTTATTAGAAAGTGAGGGGAAAAACCACTTGAGCAAAGAGCTCAAGTGATGAAAAAACCCCTCCCTAAACTAAGTAAAGAGAAGGAAAAAAAAAAAAAAAAGAGGCTGAAACAACACAAAGCAAAAAAGCGTAAGGGACAAGTTAATTATAATCTAGAGCACCATAACATACATGTGTGCTTGGAACTATAGATGAAAGATAATCGAGAATTTACTGGTGTACGTGTTATGGAATTAATTTAGGTTAGGCACACATGAAATAACCTCTACCCGCTCATCCCTTCCTCTCCAGAAGTTACTACTTGAGAATTGTAGCTAGTCATGAAACTACAGTAAGAAAATAAAAACAAAAATAAAAATAAAAATTGGAACCATATAATTTTTTCATGTCTAAAGAGTTCATTGAATTCTAATTAATTTGATTCGATTCCAGTAGGATTACAAAGACGGCAAAACAATATAATTATTTTATCACTCACAGTTAGTATATATATATATATATATAATATGGATAAATTTTTTAAATTTGAATCTTTCACTTTTTATATATTTTATCATGAATGATGGATAATCATAATAATTTATACACAAAAATCTGAGCTAATCCAGCAATTATAGTTATATTGCACAAAATTTTATATCTGAATTCTCAACAGATAAAAATTTTTTTAGACCAATGCCAATTATAGAGCACGAACAAAATGGAGTGAGAACACCTTATACTTACATTACATTAAAAAAAAAAATGATAGGATAATTCCCATAACCTTTTACATATTATTGGAGAAAAAAAAAGTTTCAATGTATTAATTCTTTAAAATTGAAAAAAAGGGAAAACCATCGGTTCTATCCTGAACTTTGAGTCAATTATCAATTGAATCCTACTTTAAAAGTTATTTAAATTTGTTCCTTCAACTTTATGAATTATGCCAATTTTATCCAATTTTATGTGAAGAATCTAATTGTATTTTTAAAAATTACTTTTAGGTCCCTATAAAATAAATTTGACACTTATTAAATTTTTTATTCTTTTTTCTATAAAAAATAAAATGTAAGAAGGTTTTTTTAAATTCTAATTTTGTTACTCTTGACATAAATTTAAAAATTAATTTTTAAATATTTTCATAAATTTTTAACTTTTCACTAAATTCTTAAATTTTTATTTGAAATTCAAATGTTTATTCTTATTTAAAATTTTTATTCTCAACTTTCAACCACATTATTTAGAAACTTTTCTAATAGAGGTCAAACTAAAAAAGTATTTGATAAAAAAAAGAGAGAATTTGGGACACTTATAAAAATATTAGTCAATAATATAAAAATATTTTTTTTCCTGAAAAATTAAAAAATTATCCATTTTCTTATTATTATTATTATTTATAGTGATAGTTAAAAGTGCTTACTTTATTTATTTTTATTTTTTTAATATTAGTCTATATAATAAATTGATTCACAAGTTTTCACTTTTTCTCTTATTATTTTTAATTGATACATAAAAAGTTAAAATTTTATGCAAAAAAATTGAAAATTTATTTTAAATTTAGTTCAAAAAAATGTTAAAATTACAACTTGAAAATATTTTCAAATTTTATTTTTCTTAAAAGTGAATTTTTAAAATTTCAATTAGATCCTTTACAGGGATATCAAAGTAATTTTTATTCTATAGGGATCTAAAAGTAATTTTTCAAATTATAATTAGATCCTTTAAATAAAATTGGATAGAATTGATACAGTTTATAAAGTTGAAAGAGCAAATTGAAATGACTTTAAAAGTAAGATTTAATTGATAATTGGCTCAAAATTCAAGATAGAATGGATGATTTCCCTTGAAAAAAAGATGGTTGAATGCATAATTTCACCCCATGTTTACACGATTAACCTCTGATGCTCATCGACTTTTATTATTTTCTATTCAACTTTTAAACTTTTATTTTGAACCTTTTCACATTTCAATTTGTATTTTTTAATTATATATAACTCATGGAATATAAAAACGAATAGAAATCTAATTTCAAATGATTTTAAACATATAAAATGCAAAAGTTAGCTTAAAAACAATATAAATGGAATTAAAAACTAATATAAAAAAGTTAGAAAATTTTTTTTTAATTATATTCTCTCTTTCATTAAATATTATTTTAGTTGATATAAGTTGCTCATGTATTCACATCAACATTAATTTAAAAAAAACGTCGATTTTATATATTATAGGGGTTAGATAGGTTCAAAATAAAAGTTTAAAGGTTGAATAGAACATAATAAAAGTTAATGAGTGTTAAAAATTAAATGAGTAAAGTTTAGGGGTGAAACTGTGTATTTGGCCAAAAAAAAAAAGATACATACATGCATGTACACTTATAGTTAGTGGGAAGGTAGGTCATAAAGCTAGAAACCTTGTGTACCGTGTACTACGCTTGGATATACATGCATTAGCAATTGACCTAGGTCTAAGGTTACATCCATCTGAAGAAGTTTATTCAACTACTCAAAAAATACATTTTTATGGTAACAGATTTTCCTCATTCATTGACTAATTCTGGAAACGTTTATTCTAACGCATATTATTATTATTATTATTATTATTATTATATAATAAATGGAAGAAAAGAAAAACTGAGTAGCATTTGTTAATATTGAATGTATTATATATTTTTTTAAACTAATTGAAGTGGTTAATTCTTTACCACAATAAGAAGAGTGCGAGGGAATAAAAGTTCAAACCGTGCTCTCCTCATTTGAATGTACATGTTTTTTGCGACTTGAACTATTTATAGGAACAAACACATTACATATTATTCTAACAATTGAGATGAAATAAATAATACAATAAATATTTTATGTTTAAAATATAGATATCAATAAATGTTACATACAAAGATTATATTAATTTAATATATATTACATATTTAATAATAAAATGTTATATATTAGAAAAATTAAATTGTTATAATTTTATATATATGTCTCGATGTTATTGGACGCATTAATTTTTCATCTCAGGTTGCATTATTGTAACCATTGGCTTATATGATATGAAGTCTTTTCAGAGAAAAATGTTAAATCATCACATTCCATGAAGCACCTTGAATAGTGTTTTACTGTTTTAGAACTATAATTAGAACCATTCCATCAGATGAAAAAAAAAAGAAAAAAAGTAGAATAAAGTTAGTGAGCATGACATAGGACATGTAGTGGAAGAATTTTTGAAGCAAGTTGATACAATCCCATTTCAGTAGGTATTGCTTGAGCTTACATTCATAGACTATATAAGTTCAAGTTTGTTTCACTTATTTTTTTAATTAAATAATTACGTATAAAATCTAATTAATTATATATATTGTTTTGAAAGTAAACTTAGGATAACAAATTTACATAAAAAAAATAATAAAATCACATAACATATGGAGGATTTTTCACAAAATTTAAATATATATAATATTTTAATAATTATTTCTTATCATTGAAAATTGATATATTGATACAACTTTCTTCTATTAAATTCTTGAAAATGTATGAAATTCTCAGAGTGAAATTACTCAGTCATATAACTGATTTTTGGTGAGTTAGACCAATAATTTAACTCTGAATTATAAAATTAATTTTTTTATAATTAAAAAAATTATATCCAATTATTAGATTATATGCAGATCCAAAGATTAATTTATAGAGTTTACAACCATCAGCTGTAATAGCTAATATACTTAAAATATATTTATTTCCTACTCCTGATATATATTAATTACACTTCACCGTTAAATTTATAACCCACATATATGTACTTTTTTTAATTAGCCAAGTACAAAACATCAAGAATACATGTGAATCAATAAACCATCGGGATAAAATACTCAGATATATACAAAAATAACTCCTTTTTTGCCATTCATGAAAACAAAAATTCAATTTGCAAACTATTATTATTATTATTTTCTTTTATAGAACAAATGCACAAATTAGTCATGTCGATGCTAGTAACACATCCCTGCGACGTTTGAAAAATACTACTATTTATTGATTCCTTGAAATTTTCAGTCCAATAAGCATGCAACGGATCGAGGGAATTTGTGAGGTTGAAGAGTATCCTTATGTCTCCAACTTCTTCTACAACTCCTATGTATCTAATGAGCAATTACACCATAGGCAATGTCTACTATATGTCCCATTGCATTAATCTTGTCTCCTCCCCTGTATTTAATTTCTTCTCCCCCATCATGACTTGTTCTTCAATGGCTTTTAGCATTTCCAAGTTCTTCTTCTCTGATGGAAGAGCTTGTTATCAATTAATATGAAAAATGCGATAAATTTTAAAATAATTAAGATCGATTACAAATTGGGCGAGATGAAAACATAGTGTATATAATATCATTGCGGTTGCCATATTATTAAATTTAAGAGAAGCAAATACTAAAGTAATTTCATATGATATATGAAATAAAGTCAGACAATTAAAAAGAAGCAAAATGAGTTTTGAAATCAAGTTATAATAAAATATAAAATTTGATGATAATCCATATAATGTACCTTCAATCGGTGTTTTACACTTATCTATATTGTATTAATCAATTTACTCGATTTAATTAAAAGTCTATGATATCAATTTCATATTCATATGACTGTTCAAAAAAATTTTCTCATTAATATCATTAGAGACTCATTAAAAAATATTTTTATTTAATTTTAATAGTAATTAATGACTAATTTTATTAGAGAGAACAATTTAACTCATATATCTATTGAGTAGGGAAAAAAATATATTGGAACAAGTTATTTCTTAACAATTATTATACCATGAACCCCTATTCATATTGCAATATGGATCAGGGTCCATAATACATGTGAAATACCAAACTTTCATAAGTTTTCATGGCTCTTAGTTCTTGCTGCAATTATGTCTTTCGCCTATTCTTCTATTGGACTTGGTCTTTCCATAGCAAAAGTAGCAGATAACTAAAATAATATCAATTTAATATATTAATATTAAATTAAATATAATATTATTAATTTAATATATTTCAGGTTCATTATTAATTTAATATATTAATATTAAATAAAAATAATATTAATATTAAATAGAAATAATTAATATTAAATAGAAATATAAATTTATTAAATAGAAAAATAAATAAAAATTAATATTAATTACAGTGGTTGAATTTAATTTTTTATTTAAAATTTTAGTTAAAATAAAATTTTTACTCATTAAAAATTTATTTAATTTTTTATTTTTTAATTATAATAAATAAAATTTTACTTGTATTTTTATTTTAGTAAATAATATAGGTTTATTATTTAAATAATGTAGGTTCATAAGATAAAACATGTAGGTTTATGACTTAAATAATGCAGGTCCATTGACCTCTGCAAGTTCATTGATCTTAACCTATAGGTTCATTAGTTTTCCTTATAATTTCATTGACCTTTGAACCTATAGGTTCATTGATCTTAACTTGCAAGCTCATTTACTTTTACCTGCAGATTTATTAACATCCTTCTTTAATTACATGGGTCCTTAGTTTCTGCATCAAATGTTTATAAATACAAAAATCAAAAGATTTGCACACCCATGTGAGTTAACAAAAGAAACTATAAATATTGTAACACACTACATATGATGATCAATCTATTACATGATCCAAAAGCCAATAAAGATGTAAAGCATAAGAAATTAAAAATGCAACCCCACTACACTTTACACGAATCAGTGAAACTAATAAAATTGATAGAACCACTTGTGATCTCATCAAACTAACAATTGTCAGGCAAATTATATCATGGGCCCATGTTCATATAACAATATGGATCAGGCTATATGGACATGGGTCCATCACACGTGTATGAGAAGGTGTGATGTTTTTTTTTCCGCTCTCCCCTTAAAAGAAAAATTGAAGGTCCACGTGCTACGTACAATGGTTAGGCCTGAAGCAATGTTGCAAAACTAAGGTTTTTGTTTGGTTCCTCTACAAGGTCTGTCTTTCTCTTGTTAGATTAACTTGCTGCAAAGAATAAAATGATTTTTAGGTTTGCAAAATTGTATTTTAGATTTATATAGTGTTGATGCGTTAATGAGAGCACAGTTGTGGCATAAAGGATAATCGTTGCTTGATTATTCCCTTGAATATCTTGATCTTTCATTTAATTATAATTATCTGACAATTGAATATTTTGATCTTATAAAACTGAAGGTGAAGGTCAATGAATCTGCAGGTCAAGATCAATGAATCTGCACTGTAGTTCATTAGTATTTGCTTACATGTTCATTAGTAATTGCCTACAGATTCATTAGTATTTACTTATAGGTTAATCAGTTTAATAATAAGGTTAATTACTCAACAATATTATTGATTTAATATTATTGATTTAATATATTAATATTAAGTAAAAATTAATGTCAATATTATAAAAATTAATAGGTTAATTGGTCAAATAATATATGTTCATTGATTAAATCATGAAGGTTCATTAGTTATCAACTATAAGTTCATCACTTTTAATACTCTAGTTCATTATTATATAGGTTCATCAATAAAAAACTATAAGTTCATTGAACACAATATACATGTTCATTAACTATACACTTCAAGTACATCAAATAAAAAATGGAATGTATATATATATATATATATACACACACACACATTCAAGGTACATTTCACAAAGAGGGGAATATATTAAAAGTAAGCCCCTAAACAAAACATAAAACACAGCACTATATATAAAAGAAAATTGAACTATCTGCAGTTCTGCACAACCGACCAACATTAGATTATGCGTTACACCTAACATGAATCAATTGACAATTTTGATCTCAGCCATCATCGTGATGAATACAAGGGTCAAGTAGGATCTAGAAAACAGCACAATGAGCTAAAAATCAAACATAACCCAATAAAACTAGGAGCTGGAAGAAGAAGAATAATAATAATAATAATAATAATAATAATAAGAAGAAGAAGAAGAAGAAGGTGATAGTGAAAAAAAATGTGTTTTTTGTTCACACGTGTGTGATGGACTTCTGATCCATATTACAATATGGACAAGGGTCCATGATATAACAATTGCAATTGTCATACTAAGAATTGTCAAACCGATAAGACCCACTTGTGAGCCCACTAATCTAACAAGTTTACATTTAGAATTTGATAGAAACTTGTTTACCCATCTTGACGATGATATATCACTAATATGAACATCACGAAATAGCAAGGTAAAAAGAAAAAAAAAGCGCGTTTCTTTTTAATTGCTTCACACTTGTGATGGACCCCTGGTCCATATTGTAATATGGACAAGGGTCCATAATATAATTTGCCACTTTTCAAAGTGTAGATAATTTACATACTTGCATACCTTATTTTCAAGAATTTGGTACTTCCAACGATGGATTCTCGGGCCATATCTCCTCCAAGTACACAAGGATTATCATTAGGGTGGGTATTTGGCCCGTTTAGTCAGTTTTGGCCTTTTTTTTAATCGAACTAAATCATATATAAAATTGAACTAAATTAAATCAAATTAAACTGAACAGAACCGAAATAATTGAAGTGAACTAAATTAGAAACTAAACTTACAGAACCCTACCAAATTTCTACAAATATTAATTATTTTTATATTTTTATATTAAATATCATACTATTTAAAAATAAAAAATAAAAACATATATAATTGCAGTTAACTGAACTTTTAGTGTACAATCGAACTGAATAGAAATAAAATTTTAGTTTGATTCAATTTATTTTATAAAATTTAAAAATATAAAGTCATAAAATTGAACAAAACTAAATTAATTCTTTCCAAAGCCTTGCTCACCCCTAATTACCACGACATGACTCGCAAAGTGGCTTGCCAAAACACTGTAATTTGCTTATGAACAAGATTATACTGTAAAAGCAAAGGACTTTTATTGGATAGATCTTCTTCTATATGCTCATATGCTATGCCCTTTAGTTTCAGTGCCTATATCACTTTGCAACCATATGGACTAGACCGGGTTAATTACATCCACGGTACCTAAGATTATCCCTATTTCTCATTAAACTACTCGAATTTGTTTTCGTCCCACAAAACCTCCCAAGTGTTCGAAGGGATCCCATAAAACTACCAAAAATAGTTTTTCGTTCATTGATGATGACATGGCGCCTATCTGGAAGCTCGCGTGGAAGGAACTCTTGACATCTTGTTAGGAATTGCACATATGGAGCCACATCAACAACACATTAGCACCATGTGGCAATTTTTTTTTTTTTTTAGAAACTCATTAGCCACTCATCTCTCTTTCTCCTCTCGTAAAATCCAATCTCTCTTCATCAATTTTGAATTGAAAAAAACTTAAAGCTTTATAATCTAAACACAAACAAATAAGAACCCAACACATAATGGGTATCACTTCCAAATCCAAAGCCAAGAACAGCAGTAGCAACAACCATTAGGGCATGGGCCTGCTCCTAGTTTTCTTCCCGGAAGACAGCTCTGTGGCCGCCGCCACCACACCCATTACCATGATAAAGCTAGATAATTGTTGTACAAAAACAATCAAAAGAAGCAACTCTAATAACCCCATACTTACAAAAACATAATCAACCATCTCTAATTATAGTAGAAAAACACACTCTCCACTTTTGAACCCACCATTTCAAGCTCCACCAACACCCTCAAAACCCATCGAAGGATGTTGCCAGAGAAGTTTCCTGACACTGGAATCAAAACCCATCAATCAATTGTCACCACAAGGAGTCCCACAAGGAATGGGCAAGCTTTATTTTCGTCTCTACCCATATCTACAACTTTGGCCTCTGTGCACTTCCACCACTTCGGCCTCGGCGTACCGCCACAGGTAAGTTATCTCCTTATTCATTTTGTTGGAATTAAGCACCTCCACCACATCTACAACATTTTTTGAAGAAAAGAATATTATAATAAGAGATGATCACTAGTGCCATTCCGGCCAGGCCAAGCAAATTGCAACAAAACCAAAATAAACTTGATAGAGAGGTTACTTGATCATGAGTAACCACTTGACACGAGCAAAATACTAAAGACACCAAAGAAGAAACATCAGCAATAAAGAAAACTGAATCTAAATGAATTAACACAGCAAAACACTAAAGACAGCAAAAAACTTTCTGCAGAATTAATTCACCCAAAAGTCGATCGCTCTTCATCAATTCATAGCTAAAATAAGAGCAAAATGAAAAGAAAAATGAAAATTATCAACTCTATAGTTTCCTCCATCGAAATCCTCTTCTTAATTTCATTAACTTGCCTCTGAATCTCACCAATTCTCTTCACACTCAATAAAAATCCTCAAGAATTTTGAATGAGAAGAAAAAAAGAAGCAGCAGCAGTAAAGCACTATCATAAAAATAGCTATGACATAAGGAGAACACTACAATACATAAACTTTTTGTTGAACCAAACCTAGATTTGCAGATAGAAGCAGCTAAAGGAAGAGACTTGTGAATTATAAGTTGGCAAGAAGAAGCAATCTTGGGTTTGTTACCACTGAACCCATTTTGGAGCTTTCTCTGAGGCAATCCAGAGATGGGTAATTTAATAGTGGAAGAAACAGGAGGAGGAGGTTGGAGTTGGAACAGAGTTTTCATGGGTTTTTTGTTCTTATCTTTGTCCGTTCTTTTAACAGCAACAGCAGTAAAGTAAGGGTGTGGCAGCGAAGAAGGCGGCGGCGGCGGGGTTGTCTTCCAGGAAGAAAATTAAGAGCAGGCCCATGCCCCAGTAGTCATTGCTACTGCTGCTCTTAGCTTTGGATTTGGCAGTGATGTTTAATTAATTGATGTCACTTTTAGGTTTAGGCATGAATTGATGAAGAGAGATGTTGTGTTTTAAATACTCACAAGCGCACGGTTGTGATTGCAGTGTAAAAGATTATCGTTCCCACAGGGATTGTAAATTGAGTACTAATATCTTTACTATTTATCTTAGCTAGTAAACCGAATAAAAGTGATTTAGCAATAAAGCATAAAATAAAAGAATTAAAATTAATAAAATCAAATAATTAAAGCTTAGAGTCTAGGTCTAGTTTCACTATTCCAATCCGATCATGAACACATTAACAAACAAAAGACATTGATATCAGTTAAGGGTAATTGTTCTAATTTACCTAAAGCCTCTCTCGAGTTCAATTAAGCATGCAAAGATTAAAGT